>MU003847.1:0-98821 GCA_010093785.1 Polychaeton citri CBS 116435
GAGGTTATACCTGACTTAGATACAATCTTAAGCAAAAAACAACAACTAGAAGCTATGGTTACAGCGCTTCTAGAGGCGTGGAGTCGTATACCAACTAGAACAAGAACTGCATGTATAAACAGTATGCCAAAGCGGCTACAAGCTGTTATCGACGCAGAAGGGTGGCAAACTAAGTACTAGCTAGGCAAAATGTATACCGTTTGATACGCAAGCTTTTAGTTTATTAAACCTATCAAGTTGCACTCTAATATGTAAAGAACTGACAAAGTTATTGCAGTTCAAAGGTTGGTGGTCACCTAGATGGTTTAGCGCTAAAGCGCAGGCATGCCAAGCCTAATGCTGTAGTACTGTACACCAGTACGCGCTTTGCCCGCATCAAACCCCCGTCGCGTTCTCACCTTCATCTCCAGCCTCCATGACCAACGCATCAGTGACTCGCAAGCTCATGAACTCTCTTCCAGGCCAACTTAAGGCAGATAACGAGGTTATGGTTGCATGTTAAGGAGTAACGATGCTAAAGATACGTTGCTTTGGAAGATGCAACCTGTCGGAGTAGGATTCCAAGATGCCGCTGGCTTGTGTTGGTCGCTCATGTTGCCAAAGGCAGGACACCCGAATAAGGCGTGCAGGCTAAATTACATGAAGGCACGAACACCAGGTGCAAGTATATACGGCTTTCCACCAATACCTCCATCGCCTCGGTGCCAGACCTCACGATCCCGCGAAACGTTTCAGGGATTATAGCCAGTACGGAAGAATTGCGTCCCGGCTAATCATGAGGGGATCGACGGGTGATCGACATTGTTCCTGAATGGATAATTGATCTGTCCATTTATTTAATGATGGCGTCGTCGTTTACCTTGCGAGATGCTTGTAGAAGCAACAAGCTCACTGTCATCTTCTTATCCCTTTGTGCGAGGACAATATGATTTCTTGGGTCCTGAAGGCTGCTTTGTTGGTGGCTTCGGCTGCTGCAGTGGGCGTCACTGTAAAGTCTACTGGTGGGAACGCGACGAGTCCCTACCAGTATGGAATTATGTTTGAGGTGATTTTGTAATGGGTGTAAGAAGTTTAGAGGGACTTTAAGGCTGACGACAAGTATGGTTAGGACATCAACAACTCTGGAGACGGTGGAGTTTACGCAGAGTTGGTGCGCAACCGTGCTTTCCAAGGAGATGGGGTGAGTTGACTCAACAGCAAAGAGCCTAGCTGAAACGAAAATGCTAATATACCTGATCAGCCATTTCCAAAGAACCTTGACTACTGGTCCGCCTTGGGTGGTGCAGGCTTGTCGCTCCAGAATCTATCGAATCCACTATCGTCTGCTTTGACTGCGTCCATTCAAGTCGAGGCAAGTAATGCTACAAACACCGTCGGCTTCTCCAATGCGGGCTTCTGGGGCTTCCCAGTCCAAGCAGCCTGGGAATACACAGGGTCATTTTGGGTCAATGGTGACTTTGACGGCAACATTACCGCCAGTCTGAAGTCTACGGACAAACAGATACTCGCCAGCGCTAACGTCGAAGTGACTGCGACTGGGGGGCAATGGACGCAATTCAACTACACTTTCCAACCTTCGTCAGATGCACCAAACAGTAACAATACACTGGACTTTGAGTGGGATGCGTCTGAGCAAAGTGGTGCTTTAAACTTCAACCTCATTAGCCTGTTCCCGCCCACGTACAATGACCGACCAAATGGGTTGAGAATCGATCTGATGGAGGCTATGCAAGGACTGAAGCCTAAGTTGTTTCGATTGCCTGGTGGAAACAACCTTGAAGGCATGTTTGATCTGGGATGCGGTTGTATTACAAGAATCAAAGCTGACGGTTACAATATGACAGGCAGTGGCGCGCCATACTTCTGGAACTGGACTGAAACCATCGGTCCACTCGAACAGCGACCTGGATTCCCTGGCACCTGGAACTACGAAAACACTAATGGTCTAGGTCTGATAGAGTACATGCTATGGGCTGAGGATCTCGGTGCAGAGGTATTACTTGCTGTGTGGGCTGGCCTATGGCTGGATGGAACGATCGTCCCTGAAGATCAGCTACAACCATACGTACAGCTTGCTCTGGACGAGCTTGAATTTCTCACTGGTGATACTTCAACTAGCTGGGGCTCCCTCCGCGCCCAGCTTGGCCATCCAGAGCCATTCAGTGTCAATTTCGTCGAAGTTGGCAATGAAGATTCTCTCAACGGCGGCAAGGACTCCTATGATGCCTATCGCTTCCAAGCTTTCTACGACGCTATCTCCCAGGCATATCCTGAAATTGTCATCATTGCTTCATATTATGATGTCGGAGGCCCAACACCTCCTGGTGAAGCTGGCGGGGACTTTCACCAGTACTCGCCTCCAGTCCAGATGAGCAGTCAGTTTGGCTACTTCGACAACTACACATCTGAGCACCCTGTCTTGATTGGGGAGTATGCTGTCGTTCAGTTTGATGTCGCTGGCGAGGATGTTGTCAACTGGAATAGTGGCCCACGAGCAGGTGCTCCTTTCTGGCAGGGCACAGTTGCCGAAGCTATTTTCCTCTTGAGCGCTGAGAGAAACAGTGACAAAATTCTGAGCGCAATGTATGCACCAAGCTTCCAGAACCAAAATCAGTGGGGTGAGTCAAGTCTAAATTTTGCCCGAGTGTTTTGTTACTGACTTTGATCCGCAGAGTGGTTACCTGATCTGATTAGCTATGATGCAAATCCTGACCACCTTGTCTTGAGTACGAGCTACCACATGATCCAGCTCTTCTCCAATAACTTGATAACCGAAACCCTGCCGACGGTTATTACCAACGGCGATTACAACCCAGCATACTGGGTAGCTGGCCGCAATGCAGACACTGGATCTCATATTCTGAAGGCAGCTGTCTACAACGCAACCGAGAATGTGCCTTTCAACCTTACGATTGAGGGTGTACAACGAGGAGCTAAGGCAACATTGACGTTTTTGACCGCACCGTCAGTCAATTCCACAAACGAAATCGGCAGTACTGCTGTGCAGAATCATACTTCGGGTTTGATTGCTGCACGTGGAGGTGTGTTTAGCTTTGAGCTGCCGGCATACAGTATTGCTGTGCTTGAAGTCAGTGGACAGGCTGCTGGGTATGGCCGTCAGGAGAGCAGAAGTGGATGGAAGGGGTTCAAGAAGTGGCACCACAACGGCTACTGAGGTGTGATACTAATCAGACAGTTCAAATACGACGGCAAAACCATTAAACACTAGCCATAGGGTATATGTCGATAGCAACAGAGACTGATTTGATTACCAACGTCTAAAGAATCGTATCACCTAAAAGCAGACCTCTAGAAAATTGTGAGCGTGTAAAAGTAAGATTTTGAATGATATTGACTAGCATTAAGAATATATCTCGCATCAATCTTAAAGCAAAATATCTGGACAAGCCACTCACGGTATCACCAAACGCGCGGTTTGTGAGACGTATACGCATCATAAATTGAGCACACAGCTCGACATGTGACCACGCGACACATGCTGACTACCCGCGTTTTTCGAACGCGTACTCCATCCTTCGGCGCGTCTTCCACCAATCTTAATCCTAATTCTCCCATGCGGGCAACTCGATTACCCAATATTAGCAGGATGGCTTTTGAAAACTGAAAATATTGTCTTGCGTAAGTTTGGCGATGGCTGTGTACGCAAAAGTCACGACAGTGAAATAATGAAGCCTTTCAGGCCACCAACGCTGGTGGCAAAGACTCCGTCAAACACTCAGCATCACAGCAACGCTGTCTATCGTGGCGAACCACCCGCCAAACGGCAACGAACTTCTAGTAGCGAACAAGATGATGAAGATGGCCGTCATGCTACTGCAGTAGCGGCGAATACTCTAAAGCAGCCCAGACCGCGAACGACTTTCCAATCACACGTGGTGAAGAAACCATTGAACGAGCAAAGTGGCAACTCCGGCCCTGCCAACACGACTGTAGGCGGCTATGAGGGCTACTACAATGTCCTATGGTATGTATTGATGGCCATGACGCTGGACCAGTACACTGATTCTTTCAAAAGGCGAAAGTTCACCACTAAGAAAAACAAGACTTGGGATGGCGATGGTGTCCTCAGCGTTGTTGACGGCTACGCAATCCTACAAGATATCTCGGGCAAAGAGCTTGGGCGTACTGCTTGTAAGGGCCCACTTATGATTGGCTCGGGACTCTCAGTAAGCTCTAGAGAAGTCGAGGTCGACTCAATGATCTCGAAGGATGATTTCTTAGCCGGACGACCATTTCTTGGTACGAGCAAGAAGGCCTCGCATCCAACGCCCAATCTTAAGAAAGTGGATAGTATGAAAAGTCTCACTACGAAAGCCCAAGCCAAGCATAGTAAGATCACTGCAGGTCAGAAGGAGCGGCAGACGCCGGTCATCACCGCTAGCGCCAGTATCAGGAACGGTTTCAAGACGCCACTCCAGAACGGTTTGAGTCAAGTGCCTAAATCTATTCAGCAGATACCGATCCCAAGGCACGACCCAAAAGCTCCTGACGCTTTGATAATGAAACGACCTGACAGTGCCCCAAAGGGCAAACAGATTGTTGACGTGGTCGTCGATCCAGTGCTGACGCGCGCGTTACGTGAGCATCAAAGAAATGGTGTCGCTTTTCTTTACGAGTGTGTGATGGGTCTGAAATCCCATAGCGGCGAAGGCGCAATCCTGGCAGATGAGATGGGTCTGGGAAAGACCCTTCAAACAATTGCTCTCATATGGACGTTGATGAAACAGAACCCGATTTATGAGGAAGCGCCTGTCGTTAGGAAAGCTCTCATCGTCTGTCCGGTCACGCTCATAAACAACTGGAGAAAGGAATTCCACAAATGGCTTGGTAAAGAGCGAATAGGCCTATTTGTAATGGACGACACGACCGGCAAAAACAGGATGCGAATCACAGATTTCACCAAGGGAAAAGCGTACCAGGTGATGATTGTGGGCTACGAAAAGTTGCGTACTATAGCCGATGACCTGAGCAAGACCCCTGGAGGGATAGACATCGTCATCGCCGACGAAGGTCATCGAATGAAGACCGCGCAGAACAAATCGGCGGCTGCCATAAAACAGCTGAACACTGATCGTCGCATCATCCTGTCTGGAACGCCTATCCAGAATGATCTCACCGAGTTCTGGAATATGGTTGATTTCGTCAACCCAGGCTTGTTGGGAAAGTACAACGTTTTCAAACGCGAGTTTGAGACGCCGATTCTAAGGTCCCAACAACCGGGAGCATCAGGGAAGGATCTCGAGAAGGGAGAAGCCAGATCTGAGGAACTGGCGAGTATTACAGAAAAGTTCATTCTCAGACGGACAGCCGAGATATTGAGCAAGTATCTGCCGCCTAAAACCGAATATGTGTTGTTCTGTCAACCTACAAAGGCGCAGGCTGAGGTTTACCGGACAATCATCGGCTCACCCACCTTTAACGCGGCGCTTGGTAACGGCAATACAGCATTGGAGCTGATCACACTGCTGAAGAAGGTATGCAATTCTCCAACACTTTTGCTTAAGAACAACAATTGTGGCGAAGAATCTGTGAAGCCCAGTCTGATAGAAACGGTGCGGCCTTCATTGCTTCGTACCCCTGGCGCGAGTTGCAAGCTACAAGTACTAGATAGCTTACTGCATCAAATCCGGACTACGACCGATGAGAAAGTCGTCATTGTGTCCAACTACACAAGCACGCTGAACATCCTTCAGCAGCTCCTCACCAGCCTGGGATATGACTTCTTCCGTCTGGATGGTTCCACACCACCTGCAAAGCGTCAAGATATGGTTGACAAGTTCAATCGCACACGGCCATCGGCAGTACTGCCTTTCTCTTTCACTGGTGGCAAGTCTCAAAACGATGCTTTCGTCTTTCTTCTCTCAGCAAAGGCTGGCGGAGTCGGTATCAACCTTATCGGTGCATCTCGTCTCGTGCTCTTTGACCTCGACTGGAATCCCGCCACGGATCTACAGGCAATGGCTCGGGTACATCGAGACGGGCAGAAAAGGCCCTGCTTCATCTACAGATTCCTCGTCCGTGGTGCGCTTGACGAGAAGATCTTCCAAAGGCAGGTCAGCAAAACTGGCCTGGCTGACAGTATTGTTGATGGGAAGAACGGCGCTTCTGGGTTCACTAGGGAAGAGTTGAGAGATCTATTCCGCTTAGATGAGCGCGAGTCTGGCTGCCAGACGCATGAACTACTACAATGTCGATGCGGTGGCAACGGGACGCCTGCACCTACGATCGATGTCACTGAGGATGGTGATTTACCTACTCAAGCTACGAGGAACGACTTAGCTCTGCTCAGCGCCAGTAACAGCAGCTCCAACCGATCAACTCCAGCGTTCGATGACAGCGGTGTTGAGATATTGGATCTGCAAGACAGCGACGCTGATAGTTACGTCGGCCCAATCAGAAAGCTGCAGTATACTACTGGCAGCAAAGTAAATATGGCAAAGCAGGAGGCTGAGGTCAGCCGCCGTGCAAGAGCGAGTCGGGATTCGGCAGGAAAGGCCAAGATGCTTAGCCTGATGCAATACTCGCACTTCAGTGTTGACAGAGCTCATCTTGACGATGCTGATGTAGTCGAGCAGGCTGTCGAGGACACTTGTTTGCGTGCAGTGCTGAACGAGGATGGGGGCAGGGTCAAGTTTCTCATGGCCAAGGTGAGTTCGTGATGTAGCCTCAACTGTGGCCTGTGCAAGGTTTCCACAGGCGACTGAATCTGAAGGGTAGCGCATGCGCCGTGAAAGTATTGTATGGGCGTGTCTATATACCTAGGTAGTGCTATGCTCTCTGGAAGTGCTGTACGACCGACTTGACCATTTCCACTGTGTGGAACAAACTTCCATCGTGTTTTGTATTGTACCAATCTACGTAACCTACTCCAGCCCAAATGCTATGCCAGAGAATCAAGGGGTATATCTAATGCCATGAAATGTAAGATCAGGATGCACGCTACAGATCAGTCCCACCACCTCCATATAATGGACCACCATACCATGCTGTTGGGGGCACCAATCAGATAGTCCGACTGGGCTGTACCTGATGCTCAGTCCGCCTTAAAATGCCAAAGCGCCCTCTGTTGCTCGTCTCCACCTTGTAAGCAAGCGGCCGATCAAACTGCAGCATCATCCTTTCATACCGCCCAAGTTTGTCCTCCAAAATGACCTTCCCCTTTTGCTCCGGGTCATTACCCTCGTACACCCACTTGACTTCATGCGCCGGAGCGTGTCCGCTCTGGCCGTTGGCGTTGAGGTCCATGTTTGGCGCGGCGTGGCTCTTGTGGCCGTCGACCAGGGTCCAGCCCTCCATCGGCCCACGGCAGCGGGTGGGTCTGTAGGAGGCCGGGAAAGGCTTGCGCTGGATCTTGTGCCAGGCGAGCTGGAACAGCGGTTTCAAGCCCAGGCCGCGCGGGAAGACGTGCTGCCAGTCCGGCTCCACGGCCGTGCCGCCGAGGTCCATGCGCACGCGGACGGAGGCGTGCATGTACTCCTGGGTGTTTTGCAGCGGGTGCCGCTCGTCCTGGTTGCCGGTCTCGTAGAAGGTGCGATAGTAGCCGCCAGGATGGCGGACGCGGGCGCCAAGGAGAGACTGGGGGAACCTGAGGGAGTCGTAGAGCTTGCCGAGGGCCCAGGGCTGGTAGTTGTTGTGGCGGTCGTAGTATTGCATGCGCAGGTCGTAGAAGTGCTCGACCAGATCGTCGTCGAAGCGGATCCAGTCGAGGTCGTCGAACTCCACTGTTTGGTCGCGTGTGTTGCCGGCAAGCTGGTCCATCATCCACACGAGCGAGACGTCGGCTATGCTGTAGTCGGCCACTGAGCCACCGACGTTGGAGTGGGCTCCCGGGAACCAGACCTGCTTGAGGTTGGTTCTGCAGCCTTCGACACGCTCCCAGAGGGCTGGCGAGAAGGGGAATCGGCGCTCGTCGAGGGCCAGGGCGTGGAAGGCATTGTCGATGTGGTTGTCGAGTCGAGTGTCAAACCATTTGTATTCACGGATGAACGAGGGGAGGAAGGGTAGCGTCTTCTGCACTATCGGATTGATCGGAATGCCTAAGGCACCAACAGTGTCCCACACCCCAACACACTTGACTCGGGCTTCCTGGGTGAGGCTGAGTTGGATGAGATGGTCGCGGTACTGGTCCATATATTGGCCTAATTTCGTCTTGTCATGGGCCAGATCAATGTCAGGGCAAAACTTGTCGACATCCCGCTCAACTTTGAAATAATTATCAAAGAAGATCGGTTGGTAGTTGGGATTACCCGCGTTTTCCCAATCTTTGAAGATCTCGTAGAAATGTGGCATGGCGTGGCGCTTCAGTACGCCAATGGCGCCTATCAACCCAGCGATGCTCCGGGCAGTGAAAGCTCCTCGGGAGAAGCCCACCAGAAAGATAGAATCGTGTGGGACCAACTGGTCATGCTCGGAATAGTTGCTTGCAAGGAATGCATATGCTTCTCGAATGTTTTCAGAGAGGCCGAGCCCGGTGCCGCCACCCACAAGCTGATCATAGAGACCGATACTGGTTCCCACGCCTGCCTGGTAATAGGCGATCTGGGGATGATGGCCATCATCTTCAGGTCTGATGGCACGTGCCAGCCTTGTCACGTTAGAAGGGTTCTGCAAGTGGCCTGAGGAACCCCATCTGCCGGGGTCCCATCCGTTGTCGCGGTCCATCCAGGTTCCATCACAGCACACGATGAGTTTCTTAGACACTCGCACCCGAGGCTGGACCAGGGTGGTGATCGATGTGCGATGAGTTTCGTCCATCGCTGTAAGGCTAGGCCTGTCGTTCATGTCTGAGGCTGTAGAGCTGGGATGCATCGCCATCATATATATCCGAGCCGTAGAGTACTTCGAGACTTGTCGCCAGGCTGAGGCTGGGTGTGTGCGCGACGGTAGGCGTAGCAGACGTGATAGCCTTCCCTGTGGCAACTTCTGTCATCTGGGGATCTGTCTGAGGCACCAACTGTAACTCAGAAAGTGCTCTGACTGATAGAACAGATAGACATCTCCTGCCTGGCAGATTGGGTGACTAGGCGAAGTGATCAGGCGCCAATATCTTGCACCTTGGCAGCCCTCAGGATTCTGCCTCTGAAGGAAGCCATCTAATGTATTGCGACTGTCGCAGAATAGTCATGACGATCCCAGCGGCTGAGTCGGGAGGAACGCCCAAGCCGGTGAGGCCTGCCTATAGTGTTATAAGGAGAGGGTCAAAGCGGAGCGAGTGCAGATCTTAGCGCAATTCCCAAATGACTACAATGGGCTTGTCTATCAGCATCATGACTCTACGGATGTAGTTGCGCATCTAAGTGGCTATCTAGAACGCCATGCGGATTGGGCTACCATGCGCCCCAGGGGCCATCTTCCTCAAGGCGACAAGATATAATCTCTTCGGACTGATGCTCGTGTTGGATTCTACGCGTCTCTCGATCATCAGGTTTGATGCAGAAACAAAGGATGCGCTTGGAGGGGCTGCGATCGGCGCCAAGCGGGGCGGGCACGGGAGGCGCCACATCCAGCGGACCAGTCCTCTCCAATGAAATGCGCATGCTGGACACAAGTGTGTTGCGGTCGAGAGATCCAGCGTACGGTAGAGTAGCAACAGCAGATACGCAGGCATAGGCGATGTGGCGGAGGCCGCCGGTACTATTTGAGTCAGACATGCTGGTGACAGGTCACCGATTTGTGGTAGAGATTTGCGCAGTTTGTTGCAACCTGAGAAGCGCAAGCGACCAGGCAGATTCATGTGGGTGAATGCCTAGTGGTGCGAGGCTCTCAAGCGGAAGATGTGACCTTACAAAGGCTTCGATTGCCCAGGTAACACAGATCTAGACATTTCTCTCCCATGCGACCTCAGCAATGCACGTGAACAGTATGCGTCTGCCTGCGTGACATTTGCACGTGCGCACTATGAGTCGGATGTCTCTCTCGCGCACCGGATGGAACAACGAAACACCTGGACACACGCTTGCAAATAGACCCAGTCGGTCTTTGTCTTCCTGGATTGGTAGTGTTGTGTTCGCCTTCTACACCATAGACCCTACATGCTGACCTCTGCCTGGGCAGCTGTCTCTCGCGAGCGTTATTAGTAGCCGTGTGGTTGAGCGAGACCGTTACGAGACTGATTTGATGCGTGTGAGGAGGTGGTGGCGTCCTATACCTCTCGCTACAGTTAGAAAGAGCAGCGGCCTTACTCTACGGCGTGATAACAGCTCCACAGCATGTTGACGAGAGATCGCTGATACTATAGACCAGTGTACTTGTCTTCGAAGAATTGCTTGCTGCTCACTGCTGCTCACTGCTCCTCACGCTCCGCGCATGCAAGCAGCATGTTTCTGTATGTTTCACAGTGTGGCGCGAGCTTGTAGGGGGAGGTCCTGCTCGGGTCTGTCTCGACAGCCGGACCTCCCAGGCCTAACAGAGATTCAGAAAACGAGAAGCGCAGATTGCGAAGGCGTATTTCAAGACCAAAGGGGAGTCTGTAATTGACAGGAATAGAAGAAGATCCAATCTTGGGCGGATGCGTAGGGAGGGAATGCCACTTGGTTGCTCGGGGAGCCACAGCATTGTTTACGCCGTGCTTGGCACCCAAGGCCGATCCAATCGCAGATCCCCTGCCTGCCTTGTTTCATTGCACAAGCAAACACCACCCCTCTTGCGTTATTACTTTGTCTCTTCTGTTGATCATCCGTTTTACAAGTGCGCTAGATTCATAGTATCAGTGCTATCTACAGGCGCAAGGCCTTGTCGCCCAAGGTCGAGCAAGTCAGGCAGCCTGCGCCGCTGAGCGCCCCTCGATAAGGTCGACATCTGCATAGCAACCGGGCTTGCCACGCAGAAAGCCTGACAACAACAGCTATGCTTGCATCCTGGCCCTTACTGCCATTGCATATCCAACCATCGCAGCATTCGCTTCATGCTCATTTGACGGCGGGAGAGGGGAGCCACCGCCGTCGCTGTTGCGTTCGCAGAGCAGCACTGCAGTCGTAGGAGTGCAGTCCTCTGGACAGCCTGCCTAAATATACAAGGATAAGGTGCGTATCAAGCTTTCTCGGTTCGGTGCGCGATAACTGGGTCGCTCCAACACCAACCCCAAAAGTTGGCAGCACTTCCCAGCCAACATGGCACCTCTACAATATTTCCCACAGTTTAGACCATGGAGGTGCGGTTATGTTCGATGTCACGGCGCAAGGAGCGCAACATGCCGTTTATTCTGTTTCTGACTGGTTATCCTCATTCGAACAGTTGCCAATGCCATCCCCCAAAAATGCCGGCAAGAAGTCTCCCGCCGCAGCAGCTACTGCGCGCAAGAAATCAAACGCAAAGATGGAGGCGAAACTGGCCAAACGAAAAAGCCAGGAGTTCAAAGACAAGATCAAGGGCTGGAACGAGGGTGGTGCAGGGGTTGTGGACCCTGCGACCGAGAATCATGTTGTAGCGGCGGAGGAGGAGCACAAGGAGGAGGAGGAATTGGGGCAACCCGGCGAGGACATTGCGATAGTCGATGATGAAGATGCAGTCGCGGGTGCAGAGGAAGTCGTAGTGATCGAGGATGGTGAAGCTGGAGTAAGCGATGTTAAGGAAATGAATGAAGAGACACAAGATGCACTTACGCCGATCAAGACGAAGACCTCAGGCACAGGCGGCAAGGCGCAGACACCACAACCAAAGACCTCGCGCGAGATAGATCTGGAGAAGAAGGCCTGGGTCCGGCGGAAAAGTAAGCCTCAGGCAGAAATCGAAACCGACCTCAAGCATGGGGTTGGCGCGCCAAAGAAGCGTGTCGTCAGTGACGGCCATTGGCGGAGAGACAGAGCCATGAGGAAAGAACCTCTGGCAAAAGAAGAGGAACAGCAAACCCCAAAGCCAACAGTCATCCGTCGCAGTGTTGCCAATGTCGGGCTGAAGGTGCCCGTCTCAGTTCAAGAGTTCGTCGACGACCAAGCTCATCGCTCACGATCGCCTCGTTCGCCTTCACCACTGACTGACGTTGAAGATGACGAATGGGAACGGAAAGAGACACCCGATTACGAAAGCAGTGGTCTCAAAGTCTATGTCAAGCGACGACGGCGCACAAAGACTGCCAGCGCCGGCTCGAAGTCTGCGCTCACAGCCTCAGAGACAAGTTTCACTGCGACTTCCTCGTTTGACAAACTCGGCTCTGCTACGGATCTTACAACACCTGAGCCTACGCCCACCAGAAAGAAGAAGACCTCGCCACGGCCTGCGAGCGCGCCTGCGCCTGCGCCCGCAGAAAAGACTTCGGAAAAGACTGCGAAGCCATCGCACTTCAGGACTGACACCACTCCAATTAAGACTACTCTACCTACCGAAGATGCTGATGCTGATGATACCGCTCGCCCGTCCGCGAGAAAGCGGACAAGGCCCTCCCCAGCCGAGGCGCATGCTTCTAGGAAGTCTGGACAATCGTCTAAGTCGCGTGTTAGAACAGCCGTGGAAAAGCTCGAGGATGCACAGGCGAAAGGCTCGACGCCACCACCAACGCCCAAGGTGTATGGCAACCGTATTGAGGCATGGCTCGGAAATACGTCAGACCCTTTCGCAGACAAGGAGGATGAGAAGTCGCTCACGCCTGAGCCCCTCAGTGTATCCCGCAAGTCGACGCAAAAGAAGGCTCTTCAAGACGAACAAGTCTCTGGCAGCGAGCAGGAGGTTCCAAGACGGGTCAGCAACAAGCCTCGCAAATTAAAGTCAAATCTCGAGTCTGTTGATTCAGCAGAAAAACTTGCGAGCGATGCATCCTCCACCGAGACACCGACTTTGAGACGCAGCACCACAAGGAGGCGTGCTATCTCACCATCTCGGGGACGTCCTGAAGTTCATGATAACGATAAAGAGCCAGCACCAATACGCATATCCACAAACCGCCGTACTCCAGGCGGACCACGGGAAAGACGAGTGACGAGTAAACCTCACAGATTGCCCACAATTACATCACGAGAAACATTCGATGTAGTGGAAAGCGTAATAAGCCACAATAGTGACGGCGACCAGCCAATTGGTCACGGATTGAAACGTCGGCTAACAAAGCACTCTGACCTCATATCTGTTCTGTCGCTGCCTAAAGATGACACTGTGGCGATCAAGCCGGCACGCAGCATTCGAACCCACCGCACAAGCTTGAAACGCGCCACGATCCCAACTCTGATGAATGAAGTCACGACGGATGAGTTGAAGTATCAGAGAGAGCTGCGCACGCTTGTCGATGGAGTCATTCCGGTACTCCTACAATCTGTTCTTTCGAGATCGGAATCCGCCCAGGCTGCCGGCTTGCTTGGGAGACTGGCAAAAGACGACTCTTCCGTTACTCAGCCGATAGTAGACATGGGAGTATCGCTAGAGAGGCTGAGATCATCCCACAGGCGCATACCAATGCACGAGCCCCAGGACTTGCTTGAGTGGGGGGAGAGATCCGTGAAGCCTTACGAGGAATATCTGAAGGCTTGGCGCATGGGTTTCGAGGATGTGATCGTCAATCTTGCCCCTGCAGATGACAAAAAGCCCGGAGATCGTATGCCAAGCTGGGGTGAAAATGCACCAAAGAACGAGAAAGGTGACCTCATCCACGGCGACGGCGAGAGAGTAGACGTCGCATACCTGCTCAAGAGGCCTCTTGTCCGTTTGAAGTATCTAGCCAAGGCCTTCAAAGGAATCAGCCAACAAACACCGTCTCCTCTAGCAGACGCAATGGCAACAAAGTATGCCGAGCTTGTTGGCGAAGCTCGCAAGCGTTCGAACGACGAAAGAGCCAGGTTAGAGGACGAGTCTGCCGCAAATATTGATCCGACTCGTGCACGCGATCCTCGCAGCCTCGCCCCTATCACTGGTGTCACGATTGATCCAACACGATGCGTAAGAGCTCGTGATCTTTTCGACATGGAACTCCAGCATTCGAGCGGCCAACAGCTTGTTTGCCGTATCGAGATTTTCATGCGGGACGATAGACCAGAGCGCGGCAGTTCAAGTGACCTACTATTCTGCGAAGTCTCAGCTCAGGGGAAGTGGCTACTCTTCCCGCCCATGCCTTGGCATCTGGTCTCCGCACGGAATGGAGATAACGAAGGCGAGATTATTGTCATGATAAGAGGCTACCTAGCAGCTGGGAACGAATGGCAAGAGCTGATGAGTTTGCAAGCGGCAGATGAGCAAGCGGCATTCGAATGGGTGCAGATGCTGGGTCTGGAACCTGCACCACCACCTTCGCTCAACCGTAAGGCAAGCTTTAGCACTATCGCAGCCAGCGTCAACGACGAGAATTACATGATGGCCGGCGGCTTGGGTGGGTTGCCAGTTGAGATCAGCCGACCACCCTCGCCCAGTGAAGTGGAAGTCCCCATTGGAGAGAAGTTCGACACAGCGTCTAGGAAATGGGACGCAAGCGAGGTTAACAGCGTTGCTGATTCTCAGCCCAGCGGTGGTCTACGTAGAATGAAGGCTCGACGGTACCGACAAGACCCTCCAAGCCCACTTGCGAGCGAGATCCAAACAGGAAACCTGTGGGCAGATTACCCTCGTGAGCAGCCAACATACAAGCCGCAGAGATACAGGACAGACAATCGACCTACTTCTCTACACTCTAGATCGAAGAGTGACTGGACTGGTACTAGCTTCACCTCTACGAGCCAAACCACGTCGATACTGTCAGGCACTACCACCTCCACTAAAAAAGAATATCAGGTTTGGCTGCCCAACTCGGAGCGCCGTTCTTCAGTCGAGTCAGAAGAGGATGTCCACGAAGGCTACCAGACGTCTGGTCGACCAGAAATGCATAGACGAACATCCTCGGTACCTTCGATGGATCTACCTAGCATTCCAAAACTCCGCCAGCCAAGTGGACCAGAGCCCCTAATACAGAGAGAGCCCAGCAGGCGACGCGTCGAATCCTCTCCGGAACGGCCAAGCACAGTACCCGATCATGCACCTGCCAAGCTTCAGAAAAGAAGACCCTCACCGCCCAAAGAGAGCGCGCCACCAAAGGAGGGTGGAACGAGGTTGCACAAGCCGCCCCCATCACTGCAGCAGAAGAACAGCAAGCCTACATCGAATGTCATGGGCATCAAGACAAGCAACTTTGGATCCTTTACTCCAGCGTTCTTGAGAAAGAACCGACGATCCTCCTCACCGCTCAAGCATGAGTACGAGCCCTCCACAGCTAGCGAAAGCTCCTCTGATAGCGAGCTGTCCTTTACCGATGATGAGTCCGTCACATCTGAATCCTCCGCCGGAGAGCATGATGGATTTACAAACCAGCGTGATGATCAGGTCTCAACGATTGGCGACCTGAAGGCGTTCCATCAATTCAATGCAATGAAACCACTTCGACAGTATCAACAGAGGCAGCAACAGCAACAGCAACAGCAGCAGCAACAGCAGCAGCAGCAGCAATTTCCTCAACGAACCCCACCTGCTTCAGTCTGGTCTGCTTCTGGCCCCTCACTCCAACCCTCTGACTCTGCTTCTCAAGGTCCATATCGTGGCGTGCCACAGACTCAGGAGCCAGCATTGAAGACTGTTGCTTCGCTCTTTGCATGGGCCGAGTCTGGTACTTGGGCTAGCATGCACCCGGAAGAATGCTTCATCGTTGTCACTCCAGGCCTTATTGAAGCATTTGACCTCGCCCAAGCCGCAGCATGCAAACCGCCGCCTGACGCACCTGCTGATGTCAGCCCCTCTGCTTGCGGCATCAAGCCGCTCGTTGCGCTGGAGTTGACCCCTCTTGTGCCACTTAGAAGGGGCACTGCTCTCGACATCTCCATTCGCTCACCGTGCACCCCCAACTCACTCCTTCGCACCGGCAATAATATCATGTTCCGATCACGCAGTCCAGAGGAGTGTGAAGCTCTGTACAACCTCATCAACCGCGCTCGCATCAACAACCCAACTTACATCGCCCTCCAGAGGGCACGACCCCACCCACGAAGCAACTGGGCAGAGGTGATGGACCACCAGAACAACGAACGAGTCAGCAGCGGTGGCTCATGGTTCAACCTCGGATCCCGGAAGAGCACCACATACCGCTCAAGCGGCAGCCGACCAGCCTCGATGAATTCCCAGTCTTCCATCGGCACAATGAACAGCGCATTTTCGGCTCTGCGACGCTTCAGCGGCGGCAGCAAGATCTTCAACATCGCCCGCAGCACAATCCACTCCATGAACGGCAGCAGCCGTAGCACCACGAGCGAGTCCCTGGACTCTGGGACATCGACTCCTCTGCCAATAGACCCGAGCATGGGCACGCCTGTCGGTCTCTCGAACGTGAAGATCCGGCTCTACATCCGCGAGACAGCCTCCAAATGGCGTGATCTCGGTTCCGCACGCATGACAATCATGCTTCCCCCGCGCCCTGACCCATCTGTCCCTGCCAACCCTAGAACGACTGGAGTCGAGAAGCGGATCTTGATCCTAGGCAAGACGAGAGGAGAGACCTTGCTAGACGCCACGCTCGGCGAGAGCAGCTTTGAAAGAGTCGCCAGGACAGGGATTGCCGTCAGTATCTGGGAGGATGACGGCACAGTAGGCGCGAGGGGAGGTGTCCTCAGCGCCAAGGCCAAGGTCTACATGGTGCAGATGAAGTCGGTAAGTTTTGCTCCGTCCTTTGCTGTCTCTGTTATACTGTTACTAGCCACTAACGCTCTGTTGTAGGAACGCGATGCTGCCTTCACTTTCACTCAGGTCGGCAAGTTCCGATACTAACCACTTAGACCTTCTGTTTCCTTTGTAATCTTCAGTAAACGAGCAACGAGGGGGGGTTTCCATATCACAGTTCCTGATGCGTGAATTCTATGTACATACGACATGTCAGACATATGGGACAAGTACAATGGTGCAGAAAGCTTCACAAACAAGTCCACCAGGGGGCACAAGAGGGTAGGACAGAGTGGCGGCGGCGGTTTCATTGTGAGATATCATTGCCTTTTTCTGTGGGTTTTTGGATTTTGTTTAGCGACTGGCGTCTGGCGTTCTACATCATGCCAATGGCAACCCCAGCCAATACTGAACGTTTCTTGTTTTATGTTGTAATCTATTCGACAAGAATCTAATATAACATTCGGATTTGAGATGCCTTGGAGAATCAGCTTTCTGTCTTCTACGCCTTCCATTCGACTTCCATGTCGTCTTCGAAGAAGTCTTCATCATCTACGACTTTCTCAGCAGTAAAGGCATTACTTCTCGCTCTTGCACTGATGTCTAGCACCATCCATATATCTCTATGATCGTCGAAAACAATGCAAACTTCTTTCCCTGGCCTGTCCCCAAGGACGATCCTGGTTGGTCGGAAGGAGGACTGGGATTCTTCAAATGAATGAATTACGTCAGTGGGTATGATGTCTGGCAAGGCATCCTGGGAGGGTACGTGTGCTTCGTGGAGTTTGTATCTGCCATTCTCTGATTCACAGAGGAGGACGAGTGCGTGTGAACTGAGGAACTTGGCATCGAGAATCTTCTGTCTTGGTGGGGGGAGGAGGAGTTGTACACTTTGACCCAAGCCTGGAAAATGAACATGGCAGTCGCCAGCGTTATCGATGGCGATGAGCGCGACAGCCTCGAAGCTTTCATTGACTGCGCCCTGATGAGGAGCTTGCTTCGCAGAGCGTATGTCTGTGATAAGGTCTTCTGTCTGTATGGATTGCAACACTGTGACATGCGGCTGCTTGAGCATTCCGCTTTGCCAGGTTGTTATAGCATCAATGCAAGCTTTTGCATGGCCATTGAGCACCACTGTCAGGGCTGGTAGATTCAACAGAATTCTCTCTCCATCACTGGATGAAGTACTACTATCCTTTGAGACACCATCGTACCGTGCCAGTGCCACTTTGGTGCTATCGTAAGTCACGCTTCGAATCACATCATTTCCAAACCATTCAGCCTTGGTGCATTCGCCTCTGAGGGTTGCTATATTGAGGTCACCCACAAAATTTTCGAGTAGGCTTGACGTCAATGCACTTTTGATGTACTGCGTCGCAAGTCCATGGTCAAGATTGGCAAATTCCCGCTCCTCGATCTCATTAGCAGTCTTGGTGAAAGGTCCTGCGCTGCCAATGTCAATCATGACCTTGAGCCACCTCGAGAATGCCCTGAACTGCTTGCTTTCGTCCATGATGATAAGCAAGATTCTCTGCACAAGTAATCTGACTGCATCTACGGAAGACAGTATATTTGTAAAAAGCGAGGCACTAATGCCAAATTCACTAGAGTCCTCGTGGAACACAGCGTGACCTCGTAGAGTAGCGGCGGCAACACTTAATCGGTCGAGAGCCGGAAGAACATGGGCAAAGATATGAGTCTGTAGGTGTTGGTACATTGTCTCAACAGCACTGTACCAGCGTTTGTGATTTTGCTCCTTAACAATATCTGTGAGCCATTCGAGTATTGTGGGCGTAAAGTTTGTCGTCAAAGCTAAGTGATAGAGATTAGAGACAATATTGCCTTCACCTTTCTCTCCAAGTTCCGTATTGATGTTATTAATGAGCCGAGTGGGAAATCCAAGGCCGGTTGCATAGTCGTGCTGAATACACCGGACTGTGTATGTTGTGTATGACAACAGATTTTGAAGACGGCGGGTGTTACTCGTTACAGTATGGAGCAATGGGTTGTCTAAGCTGAGGTTTGATAATCGAACAGAAGCAAGGAGATGTCGCTCTTCAGAATCTCGACATATCAACACATGTGTCGATGATCGAGGGTTTGACGCATGTAGTGCTGGCCGTAGCTCGGACATTCGAATGCTCCCAACTGATACGGACTCCTCGAGCAATACCTCAATCTCACCACGTCCTGTACAGATTAAAAGAGTCCCGATCGCACCTAGAGAAGTTGTTGTCTTTGTAGATGGGAAAAGTGCATCAGCCGCTGCCTGCGAACTAAATTTATTCCCTTCCGGACCAGCTTTCATCAAAGGCATGCCATGCGAAGGCAATGCACTGAGCCGCGGCAAGATTTCCGTGGCATCTATTGTGGCCAATTTGTACGGCAAGCTTACCGCAGTTGCGACTTGTTTGCTCGTTGCAGGGTCGGAAAGAGTGTCAAGATTGTCACTTGTGTCGAGGTCGTCGTCGTCACCATCCTGTCCAAGAGCCGTTCCGCTGAATGCAGTATTCGAACTGCTCCAACCAAAAAGAAATACTTCTTTGGCTTCATCCTGCGTTCCGTCCTCGTCACTCTCATCATCGCCGAAGTCCGGCTTCAGATCCAGTTTCCAACCGGCCTCCCTCACTTCAGGAGCCCTAACAGCTCCTCTGGAAAAGGTCCTTCCATTCTCGCCCGAGACTACACCCCAAGTTCCATCACTCCACCCAATCGCCAACAGAGTTCCGTCAGGCTTCCACTCCAGCGCAGATACAGCTGCATCGTCGTTTCCAGCGTTGATTGATGCATGTTTGCGTCGACAGGTAAAAGCCACCTGGCCATTCAAACGCAGCACGATAACGTCTCCTTTATCTGCAGGGAGGGCAATCAAGTCGTGTGCGCTGCTGATAGCACATAATTTGCTTTTGCCTGAACGTGTAGAGGGACGCAGGTAGAGTCTAGGTTTTGTGACCACATGAAGTTCGATGGTCGCCATTCTACTCCCATCATTAGTACACTAATAGAAGCATTGCACTCTCCAACTATAGCTTGATGACGTTTCTCTGGCTGATCACAGATGACGGAAAACTTTAGAGGCAGGTGGTACACACCTTTTGGATCACACAATATCTGCAAAAGACCTGGAGCAGCCGCAACAGGAAGGTACGCGGCGCTGATACATAACCTGGTTAGTGGGTACCTTGCGCGCCGAGTCGCGACATTCTCGCGTCACCCGCAACTGATGCGGCCGCAGACCTGCTTCAAAGCCTGTAATACCGTGAACAATATCATGACTTATGTGAGACTCTTACAGGAAAGACTGCGTCTGGATGATCATGGCTCAAGGCTTAGTATCAATTTTTTGCATTCAGAATATCAAATAAAGTTGCTTCCATTTTTTTAAGGTGACGTTGAATGTATACGACCTAAGACTATCTCCTCCTGTTGATGGAAGGTGATCTCAAAACTCGTCGATAGCCAAGTTCGGTGTTCGAGGGCACAGATTTCAGAAGACATCATCCTTAACTACAGCTTCATGTAAGCTTTTTGTAACGCCTTCTTTTCCCTGCCATCTCTCTCCAAGACGGCAACCCAGTCTCTCAACTGAACGCCCTTTCCGGCTGAGCCACTCTCTCTCCAATCACCCCACTTGGGTCCCCTAACTTCTTTTGACGGATCTGAAACTCCATTGGCGTTGCTTTTGCCTCCTGCACCAGGGCCGGGTCCGCCAGGGCCAGCTTCTCCTCTTGGAGTAGAGGCACCAGAAGTTGGTTTGTACCGGTTTGCTGTAGCACCACCAGCACCAGCCATCCATGCATATCGTGACCTCTTGCCTCCAAGCGCCGCAGCCATTGCTGTTGAGTTTGTACTGGCGTGGCTCATCTGCTCCGCAGCTTTGCTGGCCTCCTTTGCCTGCTTCGCAGCTTCTTTCTTCGAGATCTTCGTCGTTGGAGCTACTGGCTCAGCAGCCGGAGTAGCCTCTGCAGATGTTGCGTTTGCCGTATCGGTGTCACCATCACCTGCACCGGTGGCGTTTGGCTCTGCCGCGGCTTTCTTCTTCTTGATAGCCTCGCGTTTTTTCCGGCGCTCGTCTTCAGCTTTGCGGTCACGGTCATTGATTTCATCCAGAGCGAGGTTTAGCGTTCCTTGGAATGAAATGGTTTGTTGCGCCTTAGGCGCTTCCCCACTCTCGGTCGCGCCTTGGTTTTGCTCCCATTGCGTTCCGGTAATGTTCTCCGGTACCACTTCCTCGTCTCGCTTTTCACCTTCACCCTGTGCAATGTCGGCAAATTCAGGCGGAACCCGACCGTGGTCGCCGTAGCGCCTCGCTCTCGACAAAGCCAAGGCCTCGTCTAAAAGGCCACGCAACCTCTCTCCAGTGCCTAAAGAAATAAGCGCAACCAAGTCGCCAAAAGGTGCACCCTGATCTACGACGCTGTCTGCCTGGCCGTCCTGCCTGGAGGCCGCCAAGCCTTGGCTGCCATCACCATTTACAACAGCTCTGGTAGTCGTTGTTGGTAGTTGCTTCACAAAGAGACCTTGTACATCAAGTCTTACACCCTGTTCTCTCGCTTTTGCATCCAGCCTGTTTCTGATGACGTTGCCCAGCAGAAACTGATTATTTAGGTGGAACTGCTGCCTTTCAGCTTTAGCGCGAGCAGCTTGCTGCCTCTTTCTCTCCATCTCCTTCTCAACATCTTCTTCACTCATGCTCTGGCCTAGTGTACCTGTAAGAGCGCCGTTTGGACCTTGACGCTGACTACCAAACGAAGTGCCCTGGGTCAAAAGGCTGAAACTATTGTTTGGACTTATTGTGCTACTACCAAAACTGGTATGCTGTGTACTTGCAAAACTTTCACCAGGCTGCGAAGCATGGCGATTGTTGTACACGCTCGAGAGGTAATTTTCCTCCTCCTTGAGGTTAATTCCAGAACCAAACAGGCTATCTCCCAGGTCGTCCACGCTCACTTTCTCGTCCTTCTCTTCTTTGTTCGGGCGCGGGGGAGGCGGCATCATTTGTGTGCTTGTCTGATGCTGCATCGGATGCGAGCCAGGCGGAGGGCTGGCTTGACTTGAGCGTGGCCCAGCAGAAGGAGTCGGCGGCTGCGATGACGACTGCCATGGGTTTTGATTCTGGTATGGATTGTAGGATTGCGGAGTATTAAAGCCTCCCGGCGTAGGAGGCTGAGACTGAGGCTGGGGACTGGTGGCGAACGGACTGTATGGGGTTTGTTGGACTGGGGAGGGAGCGTATGGGTTACCATAACTGCTCTGGGTTTGCGGCGCACCACCAAAGTAACCATTTGGTGAGCCAGCTGGCGGTGATCGAGGATCTGGTGACATACGCTGTCGCTTTGCCGGGGGTGGTCCATATCCTCCATACTGATTGGGAGGGGGTGAGGCTGCAGTGTTGGTTGGCGAGAACTGCTGCTGGGGGTACGGTCGGCCTGGCGGTTTCAACGGGGGCGATATTGACTGCGACATTCTGATAGAGTCTCGTGTAAGACGTCGTTTGGCACGCTCGAGTTTGATGGAAGCGTCCCAAGAGACAATTAACGGGAGTGAAGAGGCGCTGTCCCTTTATACCTCACACGTGCGCGCCTCCTTCGGGTGTTGTTGTTGTGATCATCTCACAGCAAATCCATTCTAGATGATCATCACAGTTTTGATGGCTTGCGAGATTCAGATAGACGAGCGCATCCTAGAATTGTCAACTGTGATTCTGGTTGTAGTGATCAATAGTCTTCGTTTGGCCGCGAAATGTGATGGCAGCGTTTAGGCCGCGACGGAAAGTGACAGCTTCTGTGCATAATATCGGCAATTTCCGCGCGGAATGAACCGAGCCGCCCTTTGTATTGCTCTCATGAGGTTCAAAGTACTCTCTGCTACCCATCTCTTTCATCCTTAACTACTGTTCGGTGCCGCCTTTTTCCTTTCTTCATCACCGACTTCGATACTACTCAATAGTACTTGACACCTACGTCAATCAGATTATCACGAAGTAACACGTCTATGTAAGAGCGCGATACACCAGATCTGCATGCTCCGCTGCGAGCGCCGCGCTACGCGTTGACAATGACTTCAAAACGATCACACTCCGCGTTAAACACCGCCACCGAGGACGATGACCCCATTGACCCCAGCGATGAGTTGAAGTTCACTGCCCTCGGTGGCGGCAATGAAGTCGGGAGATCATGCCACATCATTGAATACAAGGGCAAGACTGTCATGCTCGATGCGGGCGTCCACCCTGCATATGAGGGTTTCGCGACACTGCCATTCTACGATGAATTTGATCTGAGCACTGTGGATGTGCTACTGATTACCCAGTAAGTTCAACATCTGGTATGAGGCGAGGATTGAGGAGCAGGAAAAGGGCGCGCAGTTTGTTTTGGCAGCGATAATGAGGGTTTCTACACACTTGCTTGCTCAACCTGTCGAGTTTGCTGACGACAGCATCCCCATGCATCCATAGCCCGTACATAGTAGATGTATACAACTCTTTGCTCCCAGCTTGCTGTCAATTGTGTTTTTTCTGTTATGTCTGCCACTTCAACTGCGCGCCCGCCCACAACAAGACGACAGCTAACTTGGTAATGTTCACAGTTTTCATATGGATCATGCTGCCTCACTTCCGTATGTACTGGCCAAAACAAACTTTGCTGGGAAGGTCTACATGACCCACCCAACCAAGGCCTTCTACAAGCACATTATGCAGGATTCTGTACGAGTACAAAACACATATGCCTCATCGAATGGCACAGACGGGTCTGTCGCTCAGCTATACAACGAGCAGGATCTCCTCACCACGTTGCCGCTGATCCAGACAATCAGCTTCAATACAACACACACCCACAACGGCATCAGATTTACTCCATATCCGGCCGGACACGTGCTGGGAGCATGCATGTACCTAGTCGAAATTGCTGGGTTGAACATTCTCTTCACTGGAGACTATTCGAGGGAGTCTGATCGGCATTTGATCCCTGCTTCGGTTCCTAAGGGAGTGCGAATCGACTGTCTGATCACGGAGAGTACCTTCGGCGTCAGCACACATACACCTCGGCAAGAGCGCGAAGCATCGCTGATGAAATCAGTGACAGGCATTCTTAACCGTGGTGGCAGGGCTCTCCTTCCAGTGTTCGCCATCGGTCGTGCGCAAGAGTTGCTTCTCATTCTGGAAGAGTACTGGCATAGACATGCGGACTACCAGAAGTTCCCTATTTACTACGCCTCCTCACTCGCCCGTAAATGTATGGTCATCTACCAGACATATATTGACAGCATGAATGAGAACATTCGTAACAAGCTCACTGCGGCTGCCGCTGCCGCTGCATCTGGGGGTGCCAATTCCTTTGATCAGACTACCGGGAACCCTATCTCGACAGCAGGCCCTTGGGATTTCCAGTTCATTCGATCTCTGAAGGACTTGTCTCGCTTTGACGACATTGGACCTTGTGTGATGCTCGCCTCGCCGGGTATGCTGCAGAACGGTGTATCGCGTACCTTACTCGAGCGGTGGGCACCAGAATCCAAGAATGGTGTCGTCATCACTGGATACAGTGTTGAAGGCACGATGGCCAAGCAGATCATGCTTGAGCCTGATAGCATCCCGGCCGTTATGACCAACCGCGCACCTGTAGGAGGTCCACTTGGACCGAAGAGGCCTGGTGGTGCTGGTGCAGATGGCGAAAAAGTCATGATACCTCGAAGATGTACGGTACAGGAGTACTCATTTGCAGCTCACGTGGATGGATCAGAGAACAGAAAATTCATTGAAGAAGTTGATGCGCCCGTGGTCATTCTCGTCCACGGCGAGAAGCATAACATGGCGCGCTTGAAGTCGCGACTCCTAAGTGCTAACAAGAAGTGGACCGTCTACAGCCCAGTCAACTGCGAGGAGGTGCGGATACCCTTTCGGCAAGACAAGATAGTGAGGGTAGTGGGGAGATTGGCAAGCGACATCGTTCCGCCAACTCTACTATTACCATCCCCACCAGCTAGTGATGGAGATGCCGAAGACGCAGAAGCCAAGAGGCAGAAGTTGCAAGAAGAGCATGTCCAGAGCAAGATTCTGAGTGGTGTCTTGGTGCAAAACGACTTCAAGCTTTCGCTTATGGCACCGGAGGATCTAAAGGAGTATGCTGGTCTGGCTACAACTACTATCATCTGCCGCCAGCGTTTGTCGCTAGCTAGCGCAAGCATAGAGCTCATTCGCTGGGCATTGGAAGGCACATTCGGAAACATAGACGTCAGCATCACAGGCAAACAGACAAACGGCAACGGCATCAAAGAAGAAGAAGACGCCACCATAAATGGCGATGAGCACACAGGAGAAGCGACCACGATGTCTATCATTGGCGACGCCGTACGTCTGATCTGCCACTCTCCGTCTAGCAGCCAGAGCGGCGTTTGCGGCGAGCTAGAGTTGGAATGGGAGGGCAACGCACTCAACGACTCGATCGCCGACGCCGTCATGGCGGTCCTGCTATCCGTCGAATCCAGCCCAGCAGCCGTCAAGCAAAGCAGCCGTCTCCACGGTCACCATCATCACCACGGCACCAACGGCCACGCAGCCGACGACAACGACAGCGACGCTGCAACGCAGAATCCCTACGCGAACATCACCCCAGACGCCAAGCTCTCGCGTATGATGATGTTCCTCGAAGCGCAATTCGGCGAAGACGCCATCACGCCCATTGCTGAACCTCCTCTACCTAGACCAGCATCGGCCGATGGAATCAAAGACGAGCCAATGCAGGATGCGGAGGAAAGTGAGGAAGATGTGGCAGCCGTTCAAAAACAAGAGCTTGCTCGCCTGCACGCGCTAGGTATTCCAGTGCCGGGGCTGCTTATCAAGGTAGACAAGCACATCGCAAAAGTGTGGCTCGAGGGTGGAGACGTTGAGTGTGCGAACAAGAGTCTTGGAGATCGTGTGAGGGCGGTTGTGGAGAGAGGATTTGGAACAGTTGGAGGAATTGGGATCTGAGAATGGTGTATACCCTTCAACTATTACTTGAAGTGGAGGATGATGCGTGATCGCTTTTCCTTAAGATGCGTAATGATCGCAGTAGCTTTACACCAAGGTCCAGTAGGTCGCTTCTGTAATGCCTAGCTAGGCTTTCATTTCAAATCACTAGACTTGGTGCTCTGGGCCACCTCTTAACCATCCTCCTCAATATATCTTCTTTTACTCAACCAGACTGAGAGTTAAGCCATGTTTCCAGATACCTCACTGCTTACAAGATAAGTGAAAGCATGGCTAAATTCCTTTGGGATGGCAGACATTATCATGACGAGTTGGTTTATGATGCGTTGATGGAACGTCGCTACATGGGATTAATGGTGTAGAAGGTGTTTACAAAATCCGATGCCATTGAGTAAAAGCAACTAGTACAGCGCGATGCAGATTGTCGAACCACCAGATAGTGTCATCGTGGCTGCAATGTGAATCTTTTCGATCCTGAGTTCACGAGCAATCAACCATGGACAGGATAGGTAAAACAAAAACCACGCAAAACTATATTCTACAGCCGGATGGAAGTCCCTCAGGTCATTTCCATTTTCCAACGCTTGATACCCACCATCAAGTGCCTTTGGAGAGTCGTCTCACATCCAAAGCGGTGTAAAGTCATGCTCTTTCAGACGATGCGTTGGGCGTCGTTGTTGCTGTAGACGGCAGGATGTTCTCTCAGCGAGACAGATTTACCTTCACTGAAGCTCCCAGGCGGCAAATGGCTCGCCCGTCTCCCGGTGAAAGATCGCTTCATGGATGCTATCATCGAAAGTCAGTCAATCCATCTCGAGCACACAGAGTCGTTGGATGTTCATTTTACTCACCCCTGACCATTCTTCGTACCCACATCTTCGACAAGGTTAATCTTCTTGAACCCTACATATTCGCTCTGCAGCCAGCGTGTGATCCAAGGCAATTTCCTGTCATCGGCGTGCAGGAAGCGGATGTATAAGTCCTTGATTCTCATGATTTTGATTCCAACGCCGTTGACCTCATCTCCTTTAACGTTGTAGCCGCCGCGGGGGAAGTAAAATTTGTCAAGCACGTCGAGCAATTTGTCCAGCAAACAGCTACCGACGCCTTTCATCGAGTCTGCAGATTTTGTGAAGAAATTGAGATAGGCAGTGCGAGGGCAGTAAGCGGGCTCTTGATGGCTGCCGTTGGGAAAGGTATTTGGCAAAGGAGAAGCAAATGCGAAGCCGAGGATACGATCTGGTAGAACGACAGGGTCACTTGATATCTGTGCAAGGTTGGTCAGCTTGTAAGAAACGGAGAGTATAGTAGTGATGCCAATAGAGTGCTTGCCATCTTCTTCCTACGGATCACTTGACCTTTCTCACAGGCGACGATGAAGGGTAGGTTTGCCTCCTTAATCTTGTGCATTGACATCATCATCTGTGGGCTAGTGACGTCGCTAGATTCCGGTACAGCGTTGGTGTTGGTGATATAGTGGTTGTAGATGTCCCTGATCTCTGGAACGTCCGCATCGCGAGCGGCGCGCAGGAAGACTTTGGAAGTTACCTTGATTTGGGTTGGTGTTGTGAAGTAGTTGTCAAAGGATGATGGTGGAGGTGCAGCGGCGGCAGCTTCTGCAGCAGCAACTCTCTCGCGCTCTCGCTGCTGCTGCTTTTCCAACTTGCGTTTATGCTCAGCCTCTTGCTTTTCTTGATCGTGCTTAAGCATCTGATCAATCCGGCCTTGGCTGCCGAGATCATTTTCGCGCGCCTTACGCTCTTCGTCGGATTCATCTGGATCGATGCCTGCAATATGTGGGTGTTCAATGGGCGGCAGCAGGTGTTCCCACCCAGTGTAGAACCGCGTCCAAAAAGGCACGCTAGGAGTCCAACACTCTTCGTCAGCCGACATCCTCTTGCAGAATTCGAGGCAATCCTGCCAAACTCCAGGGACCAGTGGTTGCCAGGTAGGTATGGCAAGGTCTGACTTGCCATCCAGATCACTCAGAATCAACTTCTGAAAATGATCCAAGACCTGATTGGTGTAGCTTGCGGTGGTATTGACGTAGATCTGAATGTCGACTTCACTCTGAAAAGGACGGAAGCCACCGCGGCAGTCCCAATCAACAGGCGGAGGGGCCAGATTTCCGTCCCAGTCTGCCAGCTGATGAATGTTCGTCAAGTCAACATCCTTGATCTTGTTTCCGTAGTCATCTAAGGCATCCCAGGTTGAGTC
Source organism: Polychaeton citri CBS 116435 (assembly GCA_010093785.1). Taxonomy (NCBI): domain Eukaryota; kingdom Fungi; phylum Ascomycota; class Dothideomycetes; order Capnodiales; family Capnodiaceae; genus Polychaeton; species Polychaeton citri. The sequence goes on from MU003847.1 coordinate 27,803, forward strand.
GCAAAGTGCCTGTAGGCGCTGAAGCTGTTCCTTGGTCCGTGGAGGGCCTTCTTCGCGAAACCTCACATCCTTGCCACGATAATCGAGGACTGGGATGCCCTTCTGTATGTTTCCTTGACCCCTACGCTGCAGCATCCAGAGCTGTGGAGGTCGTTTTGTAGCTGTCATTTGGGTACTGATCAATTTCGTCTGCTCTTCAGTAGTCTGCAGCCGAGACTCTGGTGTCGGCCAGCTCGAAAGGTCTTGGTCTGGCGTAATAGGGTTGGTCGAGCCTGACGCAGTTTGGCGGTTGGAGACTGATGAGTGAGTGGAGGGGTATTCTTGAGCCTTGCCCCAACGTTGGCGTTGGCGTTGGTGTTGGCGTTGGCGGTATGGGCGTGGATGTCCATTCGGACTGTGCTTGTTGGTTGCAACTTGTGCCACCTTGCCAATATTGACGCCGGGGTTGCCGACTATATCGAGCTGAGAAGGACTGAAGAATCTCTCTGTCATGTCCAACTTGACACCTTATGCTGTCTTGAGAATCAAATTTGTCAAAGGATCTTGTAGGATCGCCGGTCCGAGTGGCCCTGAAGCTGGCGGTTTCTGTTTTAGCAGCTGGGAAAGTGTTGTGTTAGGGGGCTGTCGGTCGCAGCAAATTCGAAGAAAATGTAAGACTTGGACTATCAGAGTGAGCAGAAAGCTTTAAGTGGTGTAATGAACAGCGGTATGTGCAAATAAAGATGATGAATCTGAGAAAGCAGATGTGACGAATCTATACCCTCTTGTGAGGGTTAAAGTCATCAGCTGGACAGAGCTTTACCACATGCGCAAGTTCGTCAATGGTAGGTGGAATGAGTCACGACATTCAGAAACTCTATTGTTTCCTCGTATTGTCGTCTATTGTATGAGTAGGTTCAGTGTTTCATGTGGGCAGCGGTTGCCGACGTACCATCCACCCACCTACTAGTGCACGTGACTTCGAGGGTGAAGAGTTCTCTCCACTGCAAAGATGAAATCTGCTTTCTTCAAAGTCTAGCAGTGATCTCGTACATGCGAGATGTTGTCGATTTTACGGAAGGCTCGTCTCAAGGACAAGGAGATGAGGATATTGATGCTGTAAGTGGCGGGATGGCGTATTTGTGGACGCGGAGGGTGACTGGGGCTGACAGGAGGCCGTTACCAGAGGACTCGATAATGCTGGCAAGACCACGATTGTGAAGAAGATCATGGGTGAGGACATTTACACGGTTTCGCCGACCATGGGCTTCATCATCAAGACCATCGACTACGACGGGTAGGTAAGCTTGTGTTGTGATTCATGTATGAACGGGGGAGCTGATCAAGGATGGAACAGGTACAAACTCAACATCTGTGAGTAGATCCATAGGATCGCATCCAGCACCACCATTCTCTACTGATGCATTTTCAAGGGGACGTCGGCGGCCAGAAGACACTGAGAACATATTGGAAAAACTACTTTGAAAAGACGGATACCCTGATATGGGTGGTCGATGCCACAGACTGGGAGCGGCTTGAGGACTGCAGAGCCGAGCTGCACGGTCTGCTAGTGCAGGAGGCAAGTATCTTCGAACAGAAGACATAAGCTACATGTCTGTGGCTAACAACGCAATGCAGCGGCTAATGGGGGCGTCTTTGCTGGTGTTTAAGAACAAGAGTGATGTTGCTGATGCTATGAATGAAGAGGAGATTCGCAAGGTTTGTCGGCCTGGCCTGTACCCACCCACCTCCGGCTACCCAAAATAGTCTCACTATTGGAACTGGCTGACGCGGGTAACTATGGACAGGGTTTGCAGCTCGACAGCATTCATACCCACAAATGGACTATCATGGCTTGCTCGGCCATGACAGGGTTGAATCTGCGAGAAGGCCTGCAATGGGTTGTGCAGGACGCGAAAGACAGACTATTCTTGTACTGACGTTGGGGGTGATTTTGGGTGTTGAACAATTGAGTGCTCGCTAAGAACAGCGGAAAGAGCCGCGCAAGAATCGGGTTTAGATTCTTAACGCCGTTCAAAGTCGATCGATCTATGGTAAACACAATACACCAAGGGCGACTTGATGGATAAATCATCACACTTTATAGAACTACGAATTATCCAGCGCCTGGCTTTGGAATCCGCATTACCGGCGTGCTATAGGAGCCCTCGCTCAGTCTAGCTTTCATCTTGCCAGCATCAGACTCGAGTCCGTTCAGGGTATGTCGCGCTGATCGAGATAGTCAAACATTCCAAGGTCTGGAACGGCAGGCCCGCTGTATCTGGCCTGTAGCCGATCTCTCAAACCAAGGTTCATGGTTTCAGAAGGATAGTCTCCATCTCTCAACTACTTCTCTTGCAAACCTGTGTAGGTGCATGTTGTATTATACCTATTTCTTCCCTCCCTCTTCCGGCTTGTAGCGCATCCTAGTACCCAGCTTCAAGAGCTGCCATCCCTGCGCCGTTGCCAATGGCGGAGGAAGCACCAAAACAACAACATCAACATGCCCCCACCATATCATCCACCATGGTTCGCAACCAGGACAACTCTGACCTTGATCCTGCTGCCTTCCTAGAATCAATCTCACAGCTCAAAAGCAAACGTGAAGAAGAAGACAATGAGAGACTAAGGAAATTGGAGGAAGAAATCGAAAAGGGTAGAAAGGAGCGCGCTGCTCGTAGGGCTGGTACGTCCTGTGTTGCCCCGCTGCACGAACTGCAATATTTTGGTTGCTATTGCTGCAGGGTCGGACCTTGAGTTTGCTAACAGAACAATCTCTGTGCCCGCAGAACGACAAAGGTCACTGTCGCCGGAGAAGCCGGAAACTGGAGGCACCGATTCTAGTCCACAGACCACAGCCTTCTCATCCCCTAAGACACCGTTTCGCGGCAATCCTTCAACAGGCTCTACTCCCTCTTCGACAAACACCACCCCCCGGAGTCGCGCTCTGCCTACACATCAATCTGACTCACCGTATTCGACCATGTCAACGGCGCAGGACGAGAAGCGGGCAAGCGCTGGCGTGGAGGACGTACCCGAGTTTAGAGGCTTTGGGTCTGTGAAAAAGAAAGAGAACCCGGTCACTCCCAAACCGCAACCGACATCTATCGATGAGAACCCGGATTTCACACCGGCAGCATCAACTCCACCGTCGAATGCCACCTCGCTTGCAAGATCAGGCACGTTGTCATGGCAGCAGCGCCGACCTACTTCACGGCCCGCAGGGGGCAGGCCAATGTCAGCTGCATCCAACTCGACTGAGAAAGGTATAGAACCAAGGCCTACATCAAGAGAGTCCAGCGAGCCCAGCCGCGACCAGATCGCCGCGTCTTTGGGCGCTAGGGACCCATCATGGTTCAGGCAGACTGCTGACAGAGGCGTTGGGTCTGCAGCATATCGCAAGAGCAAGGATGAAGTATCAGCCATAGGCGAGGCTAGCTTCTCAAGTAGGCGACAGCTGCCAGGTTTGTCAAGGGAGACTTCCGCCGAGCCATCGCGTGATGCCAGCCCTGCGCCTGCAGAGAGTGTTATTTCTAGCGGTGACAATTCCAACTTCGGCTCTACGAGAGGTAGCATAGTCGCTGCCAGCAATCGCTTCTCTGCCAACACAACCATATCCAATGGCAGCAGGGAAGAGGCTGATGATGCAAAGTCAGCTCTCCTGTACAAGGCTTCCAAGTCTACAGCAAGTACAGACAAGCCTTCACCTACCAACGCTGACCAACCTGGTATCGGTCGCACGTTGACAATGTCGTCTTCACAAGCAAGACTGGCCGGCGCCGCTCCAGATCGGCCGGCCTCGCCTACCAAGGGTATGGGTGGATTCGTTCAGAGCGCAATGATGAAACGTTCCGACAGCATGAACAAGCGTTGGAGCCAGCAGCAACCACAGGGCTCGGGAGCAAGCAGTCTGAGCAGATCGAACTCGATTGTAAGTCAGAGGGGTGGTTACGGTGGTCTACAAGGCTCACACAGCATGCCCAAGCTTGAGCCTACAACATCAGACCAACTGTCTAAGAAAGAAGATCCTCCGGAGGTCAAGCGTGATGATAGCAGCACTTTTGTCAAACCATCGATACCTCGGCACCACAGTAGAAGCAAGTCTTCCATGTCAAACCTCGGTGGACAGAATGATGCAGACCAAACCTCGCCACCTCCGTCCTCGCCATCGAAAAGGTGGAGCCCTACGAAGTCCAGCTGGCTAGAGTCTGCCCTGGGTAAACCAGAGACAGTCCCAAGGCCTGCTTCACCTACCAAGACGTCACAGCCTGACTGGATGGCTAACATTGCGAAGGCAAAAGCGCAAAGGCAGAGTCAGGATATTACACCGAAGCACGAGGCCAGCTCAAAGAACGACGAAATATCCATCTCCTTGAGATCTCGGTCGCCTACCAAAAGCACACCTTTTGGTCCGAGCCTACTCAGATCAAGCAAGCCTTCGTTTGAAGCTAGCGCAGAGGTATCAGATCGCAGTCGACCAGCGACACCTCTTTCAAAACCAAAGGTTACCGGCCTAGGTATTGGTGGAGCATCCTCGAAGGCAGGGCCCACTCTCGCAGTGCAGGCTCAACAACTACCTGGATCTGCAAAGAAAGACGAGACGCCTACGCCGCCTGCAAAACCCGCAGTACTAAGGGAGGCCAGCGTTGAGAATCCAGCATTGCCCGAGCAAGCAACGCCGTCACCAGTTCCTGATGTAAAAGACGCCGGACATGGTGAGTCGTCGAAATCGTCGCCCCAGATAGAAGAAGCGGCTAGTTCGCCTCGGGTGCTCGCATCGAAAGAGTTGCAGAAGCCAAAGCCGGAGACGCCACCAAAGAAAGATTTTCGCTCAAATCTTCGACCTCGTGGTCCATCTGAAGCTAAGTCGCAAGAAGAGCCAGAATTCAAGTCCATGTTTGGCGCTCTGCGTAAGACCAAAACCGAGAACTTTGTTGCACCTGACACGTTTGGCGATAACATCAGACGTGGCAAAACCGGACTGAGCATCACGGGAGGCCCCCAGAAGACTGTCAGACGAGACGAGTTTCGGGAGAGTCTAGTGTCGAGGAAGGAGGACATAAAGACCAAGGCTGCTGATCCAGAGCATAAGAGGCAAGCGAGCCAGCAGTCGAAACCAGATGCGCCGGCCAAGCCTGAAGCTCTTGCTCGACGAGAGTTGCTCGGGAGATCGAAAAGCATCAGCTCAAAGGATGCAGTGAAGCCTGAAGAGAAGGTTGATGACATTCCAGAGGCGTTGAGAAGACATAAGACTATGAAATCAAAACCTGACATACCGAAGATTGAGAGCAAGCCCTCTCTTCCAACAGCCTTCAAGCCAGTACAAAAGCAGACAGAGCCTAGGCCTACAAGCCCACCGCCTGCAACGAGCGTTGCGAGGGGAGCGCAAGAAGTGCCAGCCGCAACATCTATGTCATCAAGCCCACCTCTGACTTCCCCTAATGAAACGAGCAGGCTTGCTGCACGATTCAATCCAGGTCTCGCTGGCATGCTGGCTCGTGGTCCACCAACGCCCAGCGCCAGTACGCCAGGTTCAAGGCCAGAAAGCCCTGTCGGACGTCCTGCAATTTCCAAGAAATTTCCCGGCAGCGACGCACCCGCGATTGTTGGGAGCGATGCGCCTCTATCAGACATGAGAAAGGGCAGAGCAAAGGGACCAAAGCGGCGCAAGCAGGGCGATGCCAGTTCCGCAGTGAAGAGCAATGTCGAAGATGATATTAGGCTAAATGAAGACAAGCCTGCACCGGCGCAGCAAACTTTTGAGGCCAAGCCAGTAGAGGTCGTCGAGAAGTCCGCCAAGCCCTCTATTCCAAGTAGAAGTGGCATTGCTTCCCTGGTTGCAGCTGCAGCTTCAGCTTCCAGGTCTTCTCCTCCAACCCCTTCACATTCGCCTTTCTTGTTACCCAAGCCCACCGACGAGACTGAGATGGCAGCGCCCGTTCCCCTCCCGAAGCCTGCCGTCAAAGAGAGACAAGTACTCGACTTCCAAGGTTTCGGCTCTTCGAAGAAGGTGGCGCCAGCACCTGGCATTGCTATGCAGGATGACGATAAGGAGAATTCCCAAGCCAACTCCGGATCTCCGTCTGTCAAATCTGTATCTTCAAGATGGGGCTTGCAACCGCAAACTTCAGCATTCACACAGAAACCTACTCAGATCCAGCTGCCTACTAAGAAGGATGAAGAAGCTGCAATGAGGTCTGCTGGCCTTTTGGCCTCTTCGCCGGCATCTGTAAACGCTAGTGGCAGGCTTTCACCTGCGATCATTGCCACTGGCACTTCCCCTACAACCTCGCCTGGGCTGCCGCCAAAGCCTGCTAAGAGCTCGCGTGTAGTGAGCGGACAGTTGCAGGAAGCGCCCTCAAACAAAGGTATGTAATAAACTGTTTTCACATGAGTGAACGATTCGTTTCTTGCGTTCTTCTTGCATCGCGTAATATTATTATCTGACACATACATCAGTTAATTCCTGAGTTTGCAACCTCATCACTTGCTTCCAAATCATACGCGCCGAGACTGACGTTGACTGTGATCTGCCTGCACTCAAAAGACCAGAGCTTAGCTGCAAAAAATAGCGAAGCGGGCAGACGGTTAATAGGCATGTTCGGCAAAGTGCCCACGTCCAGCCCTTCCTCTTCGATCGATGCCCAGGCCATCCTGAACAGAGAATTACACAGCAGCCCCAATGTCAAGAGCTCGAGAAAGTCGGTCCACGAATTCCTATCTGAAGGCGACATCCAGAGTCTACCTCCACAGGAAGAATACACCTTCTTCAGTGAGTCGGTCTACATCTGCGGGCAGTTTGGCGTTTCAGCCACAGGAGGCAAGATAGCACAAACGTTTGTTTGGATGGGGTCAAAATCTTCCGCCTCGGCAATCGAACAGGCACAAATCGCAGCAAAAAGGCTGCCGGGCTCTCCATCAGGTCCAGTACACCTCATCAAACAAGGCAAAGAGAGCGTTGATTTCCTCAATGCTCTAGGTGGCATCCTTGTCACGCGTCGCAGCTCCCGCACTAATGCATCAAAGCAGTATATGCTCTGTGGGCGCAAACATCTTGGCCGTATTGTCTTTGACGAGGTCGACTTCGCGGTTGCCTCACTGTGCTCTGGCTATGTCTTCCTCGTATCATATCCTCTCAAGCTTCAGCAGACCCGCCTGTACCTGTGGAAGGGGTCCGCCTGTTCAGCAGAAGAGCTAGCAGCCGCGCGACTGGCTGCAATGGATCTGAGCGAGACCGGCGAGATTATTGAGATTGATGATGGAGTGGAGTCTAACAGCTTCCTATCCATCTTTGGCGAGGGGGCCAAGAGGGAAATTCTGAGAAGGAAACCTGTAGAGATCTGGAAGACAAAAGTCAAAGCGTCAGGAAGATTTCGAACAAGGTTGTTCAGGGTGGTCGAAGCGCAGACTTCCGGAATAGGGGCTGCGCTCGTCGGCGGGTTACTTGGAGGCATGTTTGCACGACGACCTAGCTGGCAAGGGCAGAACCAAGAGAAGGCGAGAGGAGAAATTGATATCAAAGTTGAAGCGAAAGAACTCAAATCCTTCAGCCAGTCGGATCTGGAGGCAGAAGGCATCTACTTGCTAGATGCTTACGGAGAGGTCTACGTCCTCATTGGACCACTGTTCGCATCCGCGTCCAACCGGCAACAAGGGCAACAGCAAGATGGCATACAGGCAGCTATACTCGCGCAGGCTTTACTCTTCGCAGCAGATTACGCCCTTCTTGCCGCAGGCCTAGAGGACAGACCTGGTGTGCCTAAAGGGTTTGTGGTCTTCGCTGGCGTGCCAGAGGAAATCAAGAGGCTATTTCGCGGATGGGAGGACAGCTGGGGTCTATGGGGTACTGGCGAGTTGATGGCTGGATGGAGGAATGGGAGGAGCGCGCAAACAGGCGCTGCTAGAGCTGGAGTCAGCAGAACAAATGATGTCGATATGCTTGGCCTAGATGAGGTCTTGGGTGTTGTGTGTAAGCGGTAGTAAAAGATGTTATTTCGAGCCGCAGCAGCAGTGCTTTGTGGCACCCATAGACGGGAGGATTTTTGTTTCTGGTTTACCTGTATCATACTTCACGCGTAGCGTACGCGCAATCAGAGATCTGCTACCGACCTAACTTTCCATACATCACCTCAGAATGGAAGTGGCAATACCAAGCGTGTCAGACGACCAGAGAGCAACACGCGGCATTGAGGGATTACATTAGCACCCAAGACATGGTTACAATCTAAGTGACCTTATACTTGCGTGGGAATCTTCCTGTATGAGGGTGGCAGTCGACGTAACACACTTCTTGGCAGAGATGAATCTCTGTTCACGTCTCACACACCGGCAGATGTTGCCTGTATGTCTCGTCTCACATTGAAGCACGATAGTCCTTTGGCCTACGCAAGAGAGAGCGTGTGCGCGCTCGTGCCACGGCAAAACGGGGCTGCAGGGTCTGGCTTGTTGGCCACGGCGCGCGTCATGCTTGTTGCGGGAAGCCCTTGTGTGGCGGAGTGCTGCCTTGTCTCAGGTATACTCCGTACATCACCCACATTCACTCACTCACTCACCTATATGCACCAGCGGCAGGGCTGGGAGCTACCATATCTGCCTGTGGGAGGAGAAGGATGCGGCGCTACCACCACCACCACCACTTCTTCATGTGCTAGAATCACCATTGATTGTTGATCCTCAGCCATACATACATACATACATACACACACGCATACATATGCCTTTTCGATACCCCTGCTACTTCTGCTGCTTGATTGCTTGCGAGACACACTTCGCTCTGCCTTCTCACCGGCAGCTGCTGTTCGTTGTTCCGATTTCAATTTTGTTCTGTGATACCCTTCTGGAGCTATGCCTAGTATGAAGCGATTTACCGGTCTACTGACCCGGACTAAGAGTACGATATATATCTCGCGCGAGTAGAAGTAGCCCTCGAGCACGATACTGACCCAACCTACCTCACAGGTCAGAATGATTCCACGAGCGCACCGCTCGATTCGCCAGAGGCAAACGCCGGTCGCAGTGTGCGCCTTTTCTGCGAAAGCGGCAGCGCTACAAACCGCGACGAGGAAGTGCTACACCTGCCCGTCATAGTCGAGGCGGCAGAGTCGTCTCCCCAGGCTGCCGCGGCCGCTGCGCACCAGATCCGCAAGTTTCTCGGCTCGCGCGAGTTCATGCAGAAGCCGCATGTGCAGTACAACTCCATCATGCTGGTGAGGATTCTATGCGACAACCCTGGACCGACATTCACGAGGTGTTTCGACAAGGCGTTTGTAGGCGCGGTCAAGGACTGTCTGAGAAACAGTAGGGATGGCAGTGTGCAGCAGATCTTGAGGGAGACGCTGGATCATTTCGAGATGGAGAAGACCTACGACCAGGGACTTGATGGAATTATTGCGATGTGGAGGAAGGAGAAGGGTCCGCACGCCAGCATGGCCCATGCGCCTGCAAGAGGGTTGCCGCCGAGGCAGCAATCTGCAGGCCCATGGGATGGGAATATGCCTGCACAGCAGAATGGGCATGCGCCTGGTCCATCTTCCGGTGGTGGAATACAGCGTGCTAGTGGAGGTGGAGGATCGAGGAGAAACCGCCTGCCACCGCCCATCGAACTCGCTAGCAGGATCGAGGAGGCGAGGAACTCTGCGAAGATCCTGTTGCAGCTCATATCTTCCACGCCGCAAGAGGAGGTCCTTACAAGCGAGCTCATTGCAGAGTTTGCTGAGCGCTGCCAGTGCGCGCAGAGGAGTATGCAAGGGTATATCAGCTGCGACTCTCCTCCACCTGACGACGATACTATGCTCACTTTGATCGAAACTAACGAGCAGCTCTCGCTCGCGAGCAGCAGACACCAGCGTGCGGTTCTAGCTGCTCGCAGGGGCCTAGCGACGAACGTATATCCACAGCAGCAGAATGGAAACACAATGCCAGTGATAGAGCAGCAGCAATATAGCCTACCAGCACAGTCGCAGCCGCGACCACAGCAACCAACGCAAATACAACCACAGCCTCACCCACAGAGGGAAAGCATCATGTTCGCACAGTCTCAGCCTCCCCAAATCAATGGGTTCAACGCCAACGAGTTTGGGTCTGGCGTATTTGGATCCGGAACAGACTTTGGACGACGAGAGGAAACTTACGGCCCTCCTCCAGGACCACCACCGCGCGCTGCAAACCGATTCGGCCAACGCGAAACACAGCAGGCACCTCAACAACAGCCACAAAAATTCCAGATCCAACATGAGGATCAAACGCCGAGCAATCCATTTGAAGATCCCATCGAGCACCAAGAGGGCGCTGCACCTCTAGCGTATGATACGCAGGATGTGCAACTCTCGCAAAAATTCGGTTCGCTACAAGGATCGCAGCACCAGCGTCAAAATCGCTTCTCGACCAACAGCCTCGACCCTGGCTCTACCTACTCCCCCGTAAGCAACAATAACAACAACAACAACAACAACAACAACAACAACAACAACATCAACACTCATGAGCCGCACACACTTCAACGTCGCGAGACTTTTGCGCTCGAGAACGCCTACGCAAACCCGACTTACTCCCCGTCAATCTCAGCACCATCACCAGACCTTCACAGTCGTTCGCCCGTATTGGGACGTCAACAAGACCTATACACCGACCACCAGGTCTCTCCCAATCGGCCACAACTTGGCAGCATCTGGAGCAATGGAGTTGCCACGCACTCTTACATGGAGAGGCAAAATTCCGCCGCGAATGGGTTGACAATGCACGGAGCAGGGAGGAGGGTGAGTGTAATCGACAGCCACAGCCAGGTTGGCAGGACTGGAGGCGAGACTAACGAAAGGGAGAGCATGTACTCTGTCTCGCCTGTGGAGACGAGGAGGTCCTGATATGAGATTCACGTGAATGGCAAGAGCTTTGATGGTAGTTGAGTTTTACGCTGTAGTTTCCTATTCAGCGATATGCAATCCCGTTTCTAGCGCAGTATCCAATGCCACATCCGATCAGTTAGTCGGTTATTTCTAGCCAGTAAAACTTCAAGCCAGGAGCCGAAGTGTTGCCCATCTTCCTCAATCACCTGTCCTCGATATCATGTTCCAAAATACTTCTCTGGCAGGTAATTGGGTCGCACGAGTCATGAAATTCCCAAACGCGTGCCCGTGTTTTCGCGCTACTTTCGCGTTGAAATTGATTAGATAACCTAAAAGATCCAAGATAGTCGAATCAAGGTGGGACGTCGGAATAACGCGTTGCAGAGACAAGTGGTCCGAAGGCATGTGCGCTCGTATCTACAGCCTTCGACATGCCAACGTCCACGCGCCGTCAGGTTAGGGCACGTAACCAGCGCATCAGCGAGCAGAGCATTGAAACGGCCAGTGATGCTAGGACTGACGATGAGGAGGACCCGATTCATGATTCGAATTTTGTTGGAGACATAGAGAGAGGAGAGGAGATGGAAGTGGAAGTGGAGGGTGATGAGGAGGAAGATGAGGAGGAAGACGACGAGGTTGAGGGGGAAGAAGACGACGAGGAAGAGACTGGAGGTTTGCAAACACGGACCCGATCTTGCAACAGAGTACACAAGATATACTGATACGCATTCCCAATGCTACACAGACGTCACAGACCACCAAGTACCCTTCCCCCCACCAGGCCTCAAAGAGATATCTTCCCTGGCCAGCTGGACTGTCAGCACCTGCAAACCAGGCAACGGCGTCGCAGCCCTCCGCTCCTCCTCACCCTCTCATTTCTGGCAGTCCGACGGCCCGCAGCCACACTACCTCACCATTCACTTCTTCAAGTTGGTGCACATAGTACACATGCGGCTCTATGTCGACTTTGCACAGGATGAATCGTATACACCGACAAAGATGCAATTCTGGGCAGGCATGGCGATGCACGATCTCGAGCTATTCTCAGAGATGGCACTGGAGCAACCAACAGGGTGGGTAGATGTTGATATGGGGAGTGTAGGACCCATCCTCGAAGGTAGAGATGATGATGAAGGAGAGGACGGCGAGATTGATTGGAGCAAACGGCCTGTGCTGAGAGCGTTTGTAGTGCAGGTCAAGATTTTGGAGAACCATCAGAATGGAAAGGATACACATTTGAGAGCTGTGCAGTTGTTTGCTAGGGACGAAGGGATGGCAGGGAGAGGAGCTTCGGGCAATATGGATGTAGGAAGTGTTGCTGGAAGTTTCGTGGCCGAAGTGCCTCTCAGAACCAAGAAGAAGTTTGGCGTGAAGAAGGCAAACAACATCAAGATGGCAGAATGGATGATGGATCCGGAGATGAGATGATGTAGACTGGATACAGTCGATCGATGAGCGGGTCCTTTGGCGTATGACATGAGGTATGTGAGAGCGGGTTGTGTGCTCTACGAACACATCCTCCCTCCTCAATTCGGACAGCCATCATGTCAGATGCCATGCGATTAAGAGGCACGGATTCCTATGGTGCTGTGAACGGACACCGGTCACCGCATACATGAGGAATACGAGGTGGCTCACAGCAGATGCAGCTCGGGTGGGAGATGCCGATTCCAATACCCACAAAAGCTTCAATAAGGCAACGCAACTGATGCCCCTTGCATGCGTACTCATACTCTGCATCTCTGTAAGCCTCCACTCGACAAAGCCAAAGCCGAGCAGATCAGAAGACGCCGGCGGCTCTTATTCTAATGGGCTCGAGTCATTCGTACTTTACTCACGCTATTACGGATAGGTCAACGCTGGTGGGTAGCTACAGATTTGGCCAACATATATTCACTGTCCTCGTTCAAGATGAACAGAGAAACCGATGGAGTGCAACACATGAGTCCACCGTATGACTGCAAGCACGACGCAATGCATAGAAAAGATACAGATGCCATAAATCCGCAGGCTCAAGTGACCATAAGCCTCACAAATAAAGGCCTGCCTTTACCCAAGCGATCTTCACGACGTCAGCATCTGCAGTGCACATCGCTAGTACATAAGCGCACTCCCGGACTTCCTTATCTGTGATACGTTCCGCCTATCGTACGGGAAACGCTACAGCTGCAAGGTCCTTGATACCGGCTTGGCAGATAAACTATGGCAGGTATCAAGCTATGACCTGCCGCAACAGGCGAGGATCAACTCAAACCTCTTCTCCCCTTTGCGTCTTTACATCATGCTGCCAGGCATCCCCTTTGCGCGTTACATTCAATAAATCACCAGCCAGGATACCCTCCGCGGCATCATGTCATGCTCACTTACTTTCGAAGGGCTCTGTACTGGCTGATCCCTGGACAACCCAGCGTACGGCAATGATTCCCACCAATGCTCCGCCCGCATCGAGGAATCAGTTCGGCAGCTGATGCCTGCATGCAGCAACAGAAGAATTGCGCGTGCAAAGTTGCATAAATGGGTCCTTGAGCTCAGCTTTGCAGCGAAGAGCCTCTAGGCTTCCCGCCCTGCAGTTCGATATGTAGGTACCTGCTTCTTCCGGTATGGCCGCCCGGATTTTATCCCCAGTCAATGGAGCCTCCTTGATATGGAGACGGATGGGGAGAGAGAAAACGGCTCTGGATCGCTGCAAGGAAAGCGTAGTTCATGATGTCTGCATGCATATCTGTTGATACTAGACCATCCAATGCTGCATGGACGACGTCAGGTTTGGTGTCTTGTCCTGCGCCGAGCTCAGGTCAACTTATTTGTTCTCGATGTCCCGTTTCGACTGCTTCGTCTTCCTTCTACCTCTCCTCCCTCCGTTCCCAGGCCCTCGTGTATCTTTGCCTTCCCTCGAACTTGATCGAAAATGAGAGGTGTGTTTACAAGTCTCCTCTGCGCTCTGCCATTGGCAAGTGCAGGATGGAGGAACAAGAGACAGGTCCCAGCAGACCCATCTGGTGTCACTACGATCTCCTCTCCCAGTGGCGCTACGATTAGGTATAAGCAGCCTGGGTTGGAGGGTGTCTGTGAGACTACACCGGGTGTCAACTCGTACTCTGGTTACGTCAGCTTAAACGCTACAACAAAGTGAGTGACTTTGATTTCCTCAGGCTCCTAGAAGTACTGCATATAAGTGTCGATCGACGGCCGTCCTACAAATGTAGCATAGCGCTGGCTATGTATGTTTGAAGGAGTATGGAATTTCGACATGTAGTCAAAATGCCGTTCTCTCTGCGTAGTGAACAGTCGAGCGACATCACCTTACTTGCAGCTTTGTTTTCGTCCACAATTGGTTGCTTTTGATTGCTGTAAAGACAGCATTGGAAGGCTTAGGGAACTTGTGGAGCCATAGCCTTATTCATACTACGTCAACGAGAAGCAACGATTGTTTCAAAAAAATTAAAATTGAAATGGCCTGATGAACATGAGCTGACATTTCGTGAACAGTATGTTTTTCTACTTTTTTGAAGCGAGAGAGAACCCAGAACACGCACCTCTGACACTCTGGTTGAACGGTGGTCCCGGTTCAGACAGTCTGATCGGTTTATTCCAAGAGCTAGGGCCATGCAGCATCACAGAGAATCTGACTTCTCAGCTCAACCCGTATAGTTGGACGAACCAATCGAACATGCTTTTCCTCTCGCAGCCAATCGGCGTTGGTTTCTCGTACGAAGATACCCTTGTTGGAAACTACTCGGCCAACGGCACTTTCTACAACCAGTCTCTATCTGATGCAGCTGGACGGTACTCAGATGTCGCGCCAGATCGCACTGACACTACCTATCTCGCTGCAGTCGGGACGTGGGAGATCCTTCAGGGCTTCTTGGCTAACTTGCCCACTCTGGACAACACTGTTCAGAACAAGACGTTCAACCTGTGGACAGAGTCATACGGTGGCCACTATGGACCAGCTTTCTGGGAATACTTCTATGAACAGAACTCGAAGCTGAGCAATGGGACCACAGGTGGCACAGCGCTGCACATGGACACACTTGGTATAATCAACGGTATCATCGATGAACGTATCCAGGCACCGTATTACCCTGAGTTTGCCGTCCACAACACCTACGGCATCAAGGCATACAATGAGACTATCTACAACTTCACCAAGATGGCCTACTATATCCCTGGCGGCTGCCGTGACTACATCGACTACTGCGCAGAAGTTGATCTTACCACGGAATACGGGACAGGTATCTGTCAGGCCGCTACCGAGATGTGCCGTAGCCTTGTCGAGGGGACATACTACGAGTTTGGCGGCCGAGGTGTGTACGACATCCGTCACCCATATGACGACCCGACCCCAGCAGACTACTTTGTCGATTACCTCAATACCGCTGCCGTACAGAACGCTCTTGGCGTCAACATCAACTATACCGCCACAGCGTCTGATGCAGTTTACTACGGCTTCGCCACGACCGGCGACTTCGTCTACCGCCATTTCATCGAAGATCTGGAGCTGATCCTCGCCCGCGGCATGCGTGTCGCACTGATCTACGGCGACGCAGACTACATCTGCAACTGGTTCGGCGGCGAAGCAGTCTCCCTCGCCGTTGACTACGCAGACGCGGCCAACTTCCGCAAAGCAGGATACGAGCCCTTCGTTGTCGATGGTACCCAGTACGGCGAAGTGAGGCAGTACGGCAACTTCAGTTTCCTGAGAATGTATGAATCCGGACATGAGGTGCCATACTATCAGCCTAAGGCCAGTCTGGAGCTCTTCAGGCGCGTGTTGGGCAACTTGATTGTCAGCGATGGGTCAGCACCAGTTACAGGGGATTATAATACGACTGGATCTGCCAACACGACTCACACGGAGTCTTTCGTGCCGCTACCAAGTAGCACCGGGAGCAGTGACGCACTACGCAAGAGAGCGTATGCTTATATGAATATGAATTTGTAGGTTTGGGTGAGATGGTATAACGATAGGCACGAAATATTTTAGCAGCCAATGTACGTAAAACAAGTCCATCGGACAATGGGAAGTGGCATGCATATAGCAGATACTCCCTGTCATTTCTGATAATCATCTCCGGCAGCTTTGCGCTGTTTAGAGCCTCATCCTTTAGCGCGCTTCGACGGAAACCTAATCATTCAGCATTCCAACAACGACAACGTATCAGCAACACGCAAAGACACTATTGAGAAGCTTTGTGGTCTTTTGAGTACAAGTCTAACAGTAAGAACAAGTTGATAGGCAATGCTCATCTACGACTGCGAGTCGTGGCATGCATATGAGGGTTGTCGACACCATAGCAAGTGAAGGCCTGCATGGCTTCCACGGTACACGCAGGGCGAGCAGGGAGGTTCTGGGCATTATCAGCCTCATGGCTCAAGCCTCACCTTCATGTTGCCTTTATTCCCAACTCTCTCACTCAATTAAGCGCGACTCGACACGACTATCGTCTCTATCACTATCAACTTTATCCTTGATACATGCACATCGCTCATCCGGTATTATCGATATCAAGCGAGGATAGCAAACCCAATACAAGTGCTGGCAATGAATACCACATCTTCCCAAAGCGTAACTGATGCTGCAATCTACTGTCCACTGAGCACCTCTACACCTCAGCTAAGGCTATTGAAAATCTTACCGTCGCAGACCCAAGAAAGCGATATACTCTGCTCTTTAGACGTAGTCGATTTCCAACACTCTTCAACGCCTTACTACCAGGCGCTTTCATACGTGTGGGGGGAGCAAGACCCCAAATTCACCATTACTGTGAATGGGCACTCCTTCGAAGTAGGCCGCAATCTATACACTGCGTTGTGCCATGTGAGACATGAGTCAATGCCGCAAATTTTGTGGATTGATGCTCTATGCATAAATCAATCAGATGCTGTGGAGAAGGAACACCAGATCCGTCAGATGGGTGCAATCTACACTAGGGCTTTCGACGTCTTGGTCTGGTTCGGAAAGCTGGACGATGATATCGAGATCGCAATGGACCTGCTTTCTGACATGGAGAAGACGGTAGACTTATCCAGGTTGGACTGGTATCTCGACAACTTAGAACCTCAGCTGGATTGGTTTCTTGCTGCCAGGGATGACGAGAATGCCCGCCCGGGTTTGAGCAAACTCTTCGATACTCCTTGGTTTGGTCGGATCTGGGTTGTGCAGGAGGCCAGTCTCTCACAGCGTATCCCGATTGTTGTTTGTGGCAAAAGGCGCCTTTCTTTCAAGCTGCTCTGGGACCTCAAATTCCACCTTGGCATACCAAGTGTATATGGCAACTCTATTCGAGATGCACTTGGACTGGACTGGGAGACGTGTTCCGAGATTAAGGGGCTTCCAGCAAGGTGGAACCGGCACTCTAGTCAGATATTCAGTCAGACAATGTGTCCATTCTTCGTAGCCATATATTCAGCTCTAGAAGAGGTGCTTGGAGATGAAGCGGCCCGCAATATCCTTGCATCTGGTGGCATTTGGGGGCTTGTTGGACATGGTGAGGATGGTCTGTCTACTCAAATAAGACACATTGAGTGGTGGGCATCAAGTTTGGAGACATATCTATGGATGGTCAGTCTTGAATGGCGTGCTGCTTCCAAGCCATGGTCCCAAGTCTCGACGAGGCTTGCAGACACACAATTACAATTGTTAGAGCAAGGACACCATATTCTGGACTTGTTAGAACAGGGTCGTATCCAAATGGACGCTGAATTGTACGACTATACGACTCAACTGGTCCGGTTGATGCATCGACTGTCCGATTGCTCGTTTTTCGTAGCATCAGGTGACTCCAACTCTTGTTTTTATGGAAAGGCGGACTGCACGGTTGAGGATGGTGATCTCCTGTGTCTCCTGTCCGACTTGGACAAGCCGTCGATATTGAGGCCTACAGACGGCGCGTTCAAGCTGATCGGGTTCGCACATGTACCAAGTCTCAGCCCACCCGATGCAGAAATTATGTATGGCGAGCACTTTCACCTTACAGTGAAATGTAAGCCTGTTGGTGACAATCCTCACGAAGATGGTAGTGGTCTTGAGGCGTGAGAATTTCGTCTTGTCTAAATTCAGACCTCGACAAGACCGGTTCTACTATCTGGACTGGGGCTTCTAACAACATTCTGTATGTCGACAATACCTATGAGGTTTGTTCGCAATGAAAGCTCTCCCGCTCCCAAACCCTCCGAGCTGCCTGCCGCTCTCAATTGCGTGGGATGAATTCCAGCGGCTGGCGCCGATATACGTTACACCGTTCCTAGACTAGCAGGGAAGCCTCCGAAACCATTTCACTCATCACAATAGCACGGTCTGCAGCACAATGATTTGGTTGGCCAGCGAAGTAGCTCCTCGCTGTACTACACATTGGTGTGGTGAAGGGTGGAAGGGTAGAAGGGCGAGGATTGTGGTTCGGTCGCCAACTTCCCACGTTCGCATAGCTTCGGCTCATCCAACCGGACAGCCCTACAGACTGCCCCTCCGCTCGCCTTCTGCAATTTCTCCAAACAAGCCCCACGTCACGTAATTATAACACCGCAGGCGGATGTTGCAGGCCTCAGGCGCCCCTCATTCCTACGACGTCACTGCGAGCTACGCAAGCACCTGCACCTGCATGACTCTTGCTGCCACGCACAAGGGCCACATGCATGGAACACGATTCTACCAGTACCAGTGGAATGGCTGTAGCACCTGGGCAGTGCAGAATTCCCTCTGATGCGGAACAAGCACAAACTATCACAAGGGCCCCCCGACAGGGTTTTCACTTCCACGGAGGCTGGTTGACTGTCCACGATGTCGAAAGCTGCGCGCCAAGAAGTTGGATGCTATGATGTTAGTAGTACTATACGTCAAGGTGGGTGGGTTCCTGTGTCCCTCTCTCGATCTTGAGGGTTTCCCTTTATATGTCGGATGGGACGCCACGCTCAACCGTGTCTTCAGAGAAAAAGTTGCATGACCCTCTGACTCTACCACAACTTCGCTCCTCATCTGTTTCAGTCTGTCCCTATCACAAAAAGTTTTTCCCGTTCCTTAGCTGCGAGAAAGCTGTCATTACACGCAGGCTCTAGATTGGTTGGTGAATCCGATAAGACAAGACCAAGGGGGTACTTCAAACAGCAACGCCTAAGCAACACTAACTTGCTGCACTCCACCTTGCTGGTCTTGCCGACCAGCACACTTACCTACTCTAAGAGGAAAGCATTGCAGCAATCACTCCTAGGCCTTGCGACGTCCCTGGCCGTGATTGACTGCTGATCACCTGAGCGGGTTTGGCACTACTCTTCTTACACCTGTGCGCTTTGAAAGAAACAGCCTTTGTCTTTGACAACGTCAGGACAACGACCCTTAGAACACTATCACTCTACGACTGGACATCGCAGCAGACAACAGCGACGACAGATATGGCAGGCCGCTCTGAATTTGTCGACTGTGTTACGCCAGGCAACCTATACGGGCGTTTGAAACTCTACGACCGCACCAAACCACCTACCGAGCAGCCTGGTAACGATGCCGCAGACCCTGCGCGCTCTATCCCCCAAAGTTTCCTCGACACCATGTCTGTCCGTGAGGAGGTGTACGTGAAAGAGCAGAAGGTCCCACTCGAGAACGAGCTGGATCAGGACGATGAACGCAGCTACCACTGGGTTGCCTACGCCTCCCTAGGCAACAGTATATCCCCTCCCACGAACGGAGAAGCAGGCGTGGACAGGCGTGCGAGCACGAGCACCAAGATTCCCATCGGCACCATTCGGCTTGTTCCGCCGCCTCACCCACCGCATCCGGCGCCTGGGACGAACCATCCTGCTGATGCCCTTGATACGGGGGATGCCGCTGATCCACGCGATGACCACGAGGAGGCGTACATCAAGCTCGGGCGCCTGGCTGTCATCAAAGAATTCCGCAAGGCTGGGATCAGCAGGCTACTGATCGAGACTGCACTGGCGTTTGCAAGGGAACATCCGTACGAGATGACGCCAACGTATGACCCTTCGCAGGTGGAAGCTTTGAAGCAGGCGGCATCGCAGAACACCGGTGTGGGCATGGATTGGAAGGGGCTCGTATTGGTGCATGCACAAGAGGCAGAGGGCGTGCAGAAGGTCTGGCGGCGGCACGGTTTCGAGAAGGACGACTCGATGGGCGTCTGGGTTGAAGAAGAGATCAGCCACGTTGGCATGTGGAAGAGACTAGACGTCGCTGAGTCGAGGAGGAAGAGCAAGGTCTTCTTGAACAGTGGTAGTGCTGGTGGATTGATATAGGGAGCCAGCGAAAGGGGGTATATGGTATAAATGTGCTGAGGCCATTGCTCCGTTTCGATGGAAGGATCTAGTCTCTCTCGCGCACCTCACGCCATGCACGACTAGATGAGATTATGATGTATCTGCTTGCTTGTTTTTTGCTCTGCCTTCGATATTCCCCCAAATTGCGAGCCCCGGTCTGAGTTGTGGGACACCTTACTCTTAAGTCTGAAATGGAATAGAATGGAATTCACTCGATTCAAGATTCCTCAAAATTTTGATCTCTCAGATCTGAGAAATGCCATGGATGTTTCTGCTTGAGGTGGATCAACACCGTCCCATAACATCCACTGTCAGTATTCGTGAGCGAGGACAGGACTCTTAAGCCTGACGGCTGTTACAGTCAACCCTCATGACGACCTAGTAAACATGCTCAGTCGACCATTTCGTCATCCGTATTTCTCTCCAGCGCACTCTCAGAGTCCTCATCAGAAGTTTCATCTACCATTTCAGACTCACAACTTTGGCAGCAAACGCACTTCTCCGGCACTGGCAGGGAATATGAATTCCTCTCGCCGACAACCAAACCTTCGATCAGGCTTACCAGCTCAGGAGGCAGTATACCACCGACAATCTTGCGTGCAAGCATCCGGCCAACTCTACGACCATGGCAGTAGTACAAGAACTCTGCAGACCGGCCCAACAGCTTCATGGAACACCTGCGCTCCCACCGATCCCACATACACTGCAATCCTCCTAGTACCGTCACATAACGGAAAGCTTCGATGATGGCAGTTGGATCCCACATCTCTGGCTCTGGAAGCGCCATCTTGATCCTCCATTCAGACTCTATCATCTCGAGCAGCGTCTCATCTTCAAGTTCCTTCTCACACATGTAAGAAGCCGTGTCTTCCGGATCTGGTTCTCCGTAGTCTTCTTGGTCCCACTCGCGGCAGACTGCCTTCATGTCTGCAATCACATAGTAAATAAAGTACTGCATCACGCGAGTTGTGTTGCCCTCAATCGAAGCAAGCTGGAGGATGTTTTCTTTAAGCTCTCCCACAGGGCGGATGTAATGAAATTGCTCTATGTGCTTAGTGCACTGATCTGCATAAGTGTCGGCCAAATCCTGCTTAGGAATGATCTTTTTCAAAGTGCTTGTCGGCAACTCTACGTGGTATCAGTTAGCACTATACTTCAAGACTTGGGAGCTGTCCCTCACCTAGGAGAAGTCCTGAGTGCCTCAGCACAGATACAGCATCATTACGCTGCTTCCTGAGGTTTGCAACCTGCGCCTTGAGCTTCGCAATTTGCTGGCTAGAAGTAGCAGAAGATGATCCCGTCTCGGAGTCAGCTTTGCCAGCGATGGTATGAATACCATCGGATCTGTCGACGACTCCTCCTGTGTTGGTAGCGACTGTATCTGCTATCGACATTTTGTATTGCAGCAGTGGTGTGGTGGCGTAAGAGAGATGGCAAAAGAATCCAGTGATTGTAGGGATCTCAAGGCAGATCGAAGCGTGTTTGGGCAGACGTTGGTGTCTGCCTGGATACCTGCCTGATTCTAGACAACATAAGTACCGTGTCAGTCACGCGTAAGGGGAAGGAGCACGCCCCTAGCAAGCACGTCATGATTTGAGGTCATCTCGTTCAATATGGCTCGAACGACATATTGCCAAAACTTGGACCGTCTTCAAGCACTAAGACTTGCTGTAAGTCAGCTGCTCACTCCACTCGGATTTCCATTGTGCCAGCTATTGACCTGTCACTAAATACATAGAGAGCCTCTTCACGAGCTTTATTCAAATTAACCGAGCATGGCTCATAGCTGCAACAAGAGTACAGTAGGTTCAACGTAATTCAAGAAGCTCCCTGCTCTAACAGATCTACAACCTCGTAGCTGCATGTTGCTACTACATTTAAAACTTGTAGATCTAGGATCCATAGTCTCAGTTTTATACTGCTTGGAGGACTAAAGTAACAGCTTCGTCGAGATCAGAGTGAATCATTAAACTTGCAACAGCTAGGAGCACGTGGCAAGGCAGCTTGACGCATACTTTCCTCGTTCGACTGCTCCCCGACTGACGCTTAAGCTTGCAAGACTCACTTCCCTCGCGCTGAAAAGGCTTGACGAAACCTCCCGAATCTTCCTCGCCTGTGATCAAATCGTCAGGTTTGTCTGTATTCAGAAAACGAAAGTCTTGTTGACCTCTGGCACACAGAATGGCGGTAATCGATACTCGCAACGATGTTGGCCAAGAAACGGGTTCCCTTGCAGAAAACGATGCTACTGCTTGTTCCTCACAACCTGCTGATGAGGAATTTGAACCTGCCACCTTGAGCCGATCTGACCTCATCAACGCTTTCAGGAGTGCTTTCGAAATCTCCAGGCAACTGGACGGTTAGTCGCTGCCGCACTTCTCGCAGTCTATTCTGTTGGCTGACGGATAGATAGGCATCACGGAGACAGTAGAATCCCAGATCTTCGATGAGAGAAGATGTACTGAGGAGTCCATTCGCGAGATTATCGAAGAGGTGAATGGAATGCTTCGTGTTGATGTCGACATGCCCTGCGTGGGCCAGGAGGTCATCAATCAACTTAGAGCCCAGTGTGAAAGCATATCACATTTGATTCGAGAAAAGGCTTCCGGGAAACATGCTATGGTGCTCATGATCCTGCTCACTCGACTATACCTACGCCGCGTCGGTCGCGTTATGTTCTCTGACGTAAATCAGTCGCAGTATCCGGACGAGCAGCGCCGTAAGATTGACGATATAGAAGAGAGAATGAGGCACTTGGACATAAGTCTCATCTCAAGTACGACAACAAACACCGAACCCCAAGACAGCTCCTTGGACGAATGAGATCCCAAACAAATAAACATCCCAAGACCATTATCATCTTACGTTATTCGTGAAGAAATAAGTCTTCCACGATGACGTGTCCAGCAGATTGAACTACTTATGGCCTGGAAAATACGTTGGAAAAGAGGCTACATTCTCCAAGACAACGGCACGATATCGATGAAAGGATGTAGTTCTGATGGAAGGAAAATCAGGCTGATCTGCGGGAAGCAAGCTTGAGTTCCAATTACAATAACACGTTCCTCAGGTACGTCCAAAGTCAGCCTATACATGCTTCCCATTGCTTGATGTTTTTGGGTGATAAAGTTACGTGTACATGAGAAGTGCTGTCACCTAAAAATTAGGCTCTTTTTCGGTTATTCGATAGAATCGATACGGCTAGAGAGCCCAATTTGCTCTTTTACGGACGGCACATATACCAGTCCGATTCCAGGCTCTTCGTAGATCATTCACATCTTCTTCTATCAGTGCCCTACCCAAAGTGATCAATAGCAAATTCGTCGGGACGGGCAATTCTGATTTGCTTCCAGTATCTTCCCTCTGAGAGATCGACCTACTCAATACCATACTTCAGGAGGCTTTCCTTAGCTTCAACCAGTTTGTGTGCTAAGACAAGATCAACGAGCGTATCATCGTTATTTTCGAAACCTCGTACGGAACTTGGTTCCGACGAATCTTGTAAGAGTTTCGAAAGGGACCTGCTCGTGGTCATGCGCAGCGCCCCAAAAGCCATGGCCCCCTCTTTGACTTGCTAGGAGAAAAGAGCATGCACAGGGTAGGACTTGAAATGGTTCAACCCACTCTAGTAGAGTCTTGAGGTGCACTCAATGGGAAGTGGCACTGCGTAGTGAGAATGTAATGCATAATCTCAACGCTACAGATCCTATACACGTACGAGAAAGACTTGCCAGAAAGGTCTTAGAGTGAGCTGAGGACATGAGTTCGCGAACATTATGCTTTCGAGTCTAGTGGTCGCAATATGCTAGCCTGGGCTTGCGGGTGTATGCTGCTATGTGGGCAAAACTTGAAAAAAGGATGTGTAATACCAGAACATGATAACAAAATACAAATGCTCATACGTTCCTCACAGTTAGATGCAGTGGCCGTAACGTCCATCGTTGGAGGTCTTGTCACATACATGAATGATGTGAGTTCGATAAACCTCTGCCCTACCCATACGGCTTCAACAGTGCTCTTGCCACAATAGTGGCTGCCAGCCAATGTTTTGTTCTCTGGCTACTATGATGTGCTATACGCTATCCGCCGATCTGCATAACAGGTTGGCCTCTTACCCGATGCTGATGAACCGCTCAGTAGCATGCAAAGACTTCATGATGAGATCCAAAAGCTCTGCAATAGTCTCTGATGAGTTCATTCGTCGTTGCAATGAATCATTCACACGATAGAGAGGCTCTCGGATGTAGCTTGCCGAATTATGTCAAAGGGGCCAGCCCGCTCGGGTAGCATCGTTCAGCTTCAGTCTGAAAATGTCGAGGTACAGACACCAGATGACTCTTGCGTAGTCATGTCTGTCTCTGACTTGTGCTTGTGGCGGCAAAATGCTTGAGTCGGGGACGCCAATGACACGCACTTCAAGCCAAAGATGCCTAGCTTGGGAGGGTTTTGCTAAATCATCTTCCACATTCCAGGTTCCTACACATTAGCCTGGTTGTGGCTCAATCTTCCCAATTTCCGCAATGACGGTGTCCACCACAGCTCGAAAGGCTTCCATCTCTTCCTCTACAGTCCCACCTCCTATAGCATCACTGAGGTTGACACTGCTTCCAACATAGCAAGCCATCTTCGTCCTTCTAGCCAACAGCTTGGCCAGCCTCGTCGCAAAATCGAGAGTAGAAGGCAGTGTGTACAGTGGGGTGGAGAGCGGTTGGGAGGGGTTGTAGCGCTGTCATCTGCGAATCAGCATGCCATACAATAGGCGGGACTTAGCAACTTAGGAATGTCTTACATCAGGCATAGCATAGACCAGACTTCCCATACTCGCTAGACCGTTTCCGCCTTCTATACTTGCAGTCGTCAAGAATAGCATGAAGCTAGTTGCGTGGGTTGTGAGGTGGAGGTGAAGCCGTGTGCCTGGGTTACTTGGTAGGCTGATCGCCACCTCGATTGGCTTGATCTTCGAAGCATGATCGCCATTTGCGACAGCGCTTGAGCCGTCTGTGGCAGCCATATCCATGTCGATTGATGTCTATCGATCCGGATGTGTCGGTGACGTCGACGCATGTATCGCCGCATAGACGCGTCGCGCCTTCCTAAAGTGTGGCTGACAAAGCATCCAATCGGGCAACTTTTCTATGCTTTTGATATGCACATAACGTAGCTTGCGCATGCTGTGGTCATTACTGCATATCCTCAGAGCTCTCCCGAACTCTGCAAGGCAAATAAATGCATATTGTAGCGTGCCACATTGACACTCAAGTTGATCTAGTAGCTCAGATTCACGAGGCGATCGACCTTGTTGGCAAGTCTAAATCAATTAATCCATAGCTCTGGGCAAAGACAATGTCAGATGAACCCGATCTAGAGAATCCTCTGGATGATCCAGAAGAGCGGAGGGTTCTGTATGCCACCTTAGACTCTTTCAGGTAAGTTGGGTGAATCACTTGAAGTGATCATAGAGCATGACGACCTGTCATAACGGTGCAAATATGCAACAATTGCACGAGTCGAGCTTGGCCAGAGCTGCATTGATGTTTCAGCCCTGCTCTTGATAGCATATGCACCATGCTAATGCCTGCCGCCAGACAATATCGCACAGCAGCACACTACAACATAACATACCTAAGGCGCCAATCATTCTACTCTCTACCCAGCAACCATGTTGACATACTTTCAGGAGCACCCTTCAGCTTCCCTTCCACTCTCCGCCAGATCGATGACGCCATCGACTCCAATGCAGACCTGTCTGAAAGAATCATGTCCTTCGGCCTCCAAGGCTTTGGAATACACGCAGA
This sequence comes from Polychaeton citri CBS 116435, assembly GCA_010093785.1. Taxonomy (NCBI): domain Eukaryota; kingdom Fungi; phylum Ascomycota; class Dothideomycetes; order Capnodiales; family Capnodiaceae; genus Polychaeton; species Polychaeton citri. The sequence goes on from MU003847.1 coordinate 53,682, forward strand.
AGACGAGTCCTGGAAAGGCCAAGCAACACCAGCCGACATGGACAAAGCACGCTCCACCATCCGGCAGTTCTGGCGAGATTGGTCTGCTGAAGGCGGTCCGGAGCGGGAGATCTACTCTGCAGTTGTCACCGCCATTGCACAGCACTTGCCTCTCGATACGAGCGAGAGGTACAAGTGCAACATCCTAATCCCAGGTGCAGGGCTGGGGAGGCTCGTCTTTGAGCTTTGCCGTGCTGGCTATGTGGTTGAGGGTAATGAGATTTCATACCATCAACTCATGGCCTCGAGCTACATACTCAACTTCACGCAGTGCGCTGGGCAGCACACGCTCTACCCCTGGGCGCTCAACTTCAACAACCATCGTCGACGAGTAGACCAAATGCAGGCTGTAGCCATTCCAGATATACATCCTGCTGCAGTGCTGGAGGCGGCTCAGGCACAGACGAGGTCGAAAGTGCATTTCAGCGAGAGGATGTCAATGAGTGCAGGGGACTTCTGTGACGTCTACTCGAAACCTCGAAACTCAAACGCTTACCAGTCGGTGGTAACTTGCTTCTTCATAGACACTGCTCCCAACCCCATACGCTACATCGAGACCGTGTCGAACTGTCTAGAGAGGGGTGGACTCTGGGTCAATGTGGGACCATTGCTGTGGCACTTTGAATCGACGCCTATCAACACAAACGGTGTGAAAGATGGCAACGATAGTGATAAGGGACATGCAAGTCCCAAGGGTCTCGGCGAGCCAGGGTCTGTTCAACTTACAGATGAAGAGGTTGTGGCTCTCATCGCAGGCTATGGCTTCAGCATTTTAGAACAACGCGAGGTTGGAGAATGCGGGTACATTCAGCAGCCGCATAGCATGCTTCGCAATATGTACAGACCCAGCTTTTGGGTAGCAAGAAAAGAATGATTGTGCCCTCATCTAACCACAAGCCTCAGGTGGTCTCTTCTTGCCTTCTCTTGATTGATGCGGACTTGTGATGAATGCCATCCTACGGCTTCACTCAAGTTATCGATTTGGAACGCATGAGAGGTTTTCTTCCACTTTGGAGTTGTTCGCCATCTCCCTGTATCTTTCACTTCCTCGGGTATGAGACCAAAGGTACCTATGTGACATTGATTGGCCCGGATTACTCCCTCTGGGAGGCAGTCATCATCTGTTGGAGGTGCTTGTATTGCGCAATTGCCACCACGTTGACGTCAACAGCCTGCTCATACTGTAGTTGCGGCACTCGTACGGACCTAAGGTCTGCATTTTTGGTGTTTCGGATGGCGATTGTGTGCTGTCTCCTCAAAGGCGTGCAGAACGGAGCATGATGTCGTGCTTCAGCATAGACCATGGAATGGCATGTCTTGAGCTCTCTATCCATGTTTGCTTTGGCTTGATGTCCGCTGCCAGAAGGTGACACCCATCGAGCTTGTCGTTGCCAATAGATTCGTCAGAAATCAAGTCGACCAACAAGGCGTCAAATGAGCTTCCCTATTGAGCGCGCATCTGTGCTCCTGTTATCTTGCAATCCACATGCAGTTGAATGAGTCGGCGGCAGGAAGCTCGTGCAAGCCAGCGCTGCCCTTGATCAAACTTGGTAGTTGTGTTGAGGCGCAAGACAAGGCTTGCTTAATACGAGCGTAGCAATAGGTGGAGGTCCCTAGTGCAGTGAGATCTGCAAAGCTCCCTTGTTGGCCTAGAATGTCGTGCGAGCTGCGGTCGCCAGCAGACCAAAGATCAAGCAACGGGAGATCATCATGGTCGACCAGTCCGGTATAGCCGTTTGTAACCGGATCACCGCTGGGAAACCCGCCTAGGTAATCAGTGTAGCTCTGACAATAGTGTGGACAAGCGCCGTGGAGTTCAGGGACGCCATTGTGTAAGGCCGGCAGGGACCTTAGCTGGGCAACAGCAGGCAATGCACTGATAACAAGCTCCTTCCTGTTCCTGTCAGATCCTCCGTGCAGTGTCGCATCACTACCAAACGGTGCCACTGCACTCCCCCGTGCTATGCATTTGACAGGCTAGGGTGTGCTGCAACAGCTCGGCGGCGGAGGAACAAGGCGTTATTCTGGAAGACGCTCCATGGGAGGATGATACTGTGGGTGGAGATTGGGATAGGCCAGGTAGGGTTCGCAACGGCGCGCAGCCGTGGCGGGATGTTTCATGGCCTTGTTCGGGCAGACGTGGGATGCGTTATGCCTTGCAGCCGTCAAAGTCTTAGCTTTATTGCTTGACGACAAGAAGCACTTCTGATAAAGCAATGCTAAGCAACGGACGCTACAGGTGTCTGCATGAAGACGGTGTAGGCCAACGGCATCGTTCTTGGCGGGTGCCGTCGTCGCATTAGGCGGTATCCAGCACTTGCTACGATGCGGGTGGAACAGAATACGACCATTGCCACTATCGCCATCAGAGAGCGCTGTGGCTAAAACCTGCACTGGACGCTTGTGTTATCTTTGGACGGACATGATTACAGCCGGGCTGAAACCTGAAAGCTCCGACGGAAGGTTGCACCGTGAGCGCAAAGACAGAGTGATAGCACGCCTTTCTGCTATACTAGATGAAGGTAAGAGCAACGAACATATAGCTAGGAAGCCCTTGTTCGGTAGAGGGGTAGCGTGAGCAAGGGTTATACGCGAGTTCGTCCTTTGACGCCCTTTGCCTCAGCCACACGTCTAAGCTTGTTGATCCAATGTTTTCCTCACGAATGCTCGTTTACCGAATGGCCCAAGAAATCTATACGAGAAGAGACAAAAGGCAGATGATGATGGATGAGACAGTCTCACTGCGTACCAAACTTAGACTCAGTGGCACCATGAAAAAATCCAAAAAAAGAAGAAAAGAGACAAAGGCACGATCGAGATGGACTTGTCAGACTGCATATCAGGTGCTACAACGCTGCGAACGCAACGACCGCATTGGTTCAGGCCACATGCGACCTCAAGCCCACGAGATCAATGTCACTCCCAAGGATACATCGTCCCAAGCCGTAGGAAATCCCATGCCACTCGTGTGCTACAATTCATTCGTCAGGATCTCGGTCATTCACCGGTGGGACGAAGAGGAAAGTAGCATTTGCCTCATGCACAGTCGTCTCATCCACCTCACTGCCGGTCTGGTAGAATAGGTGAGGATCGGCAGTCAAGAACATGAAAGACGAAGGTCATGAGAGCGATTCGGCACCGAGCGACGCAGGCAACTTGGCATAGACCCCTCGCAAGGTTGTGAAGGTGGAGGTGATCTGCAAGCGCCTTATCTGCAAGACCATTCCCAGTATGGCAGGAGGTAAGTCCAGTGAGATGGAGGCACTGGCGAATGAAGGGACACAGCGCTCGCTTATAGCGAGTACTGCACGTAGGATGGGAGGATGGGCGTGTTCGGGTGCATATAGCAGAGACGGGAGTGATGCGCTACTGCGACAGCAGGTTATAGTTCCCCCATGGCAATGCTTGCGGAGGTTTGACTGGATTGGCAAAAGCTTCGCCATTTCTCCGCATTCGGTCCTGCCACGTAGGGACGCCACACGAGATGCGATGTCATGGCAGCAGGAAGCCAAAGGGGACTCAGATGGCAAAAGCAAGTCGCCGCCACCGTCTGTGTGGCCTGAGAGTCATGTGTGACCATGCAAGAGGAGGGCCAGGCTCGGGCTTGTCTGGTAGGGGGAGCTCTGCCTCTACCCTGATTAGGGGCGCGTTTCGTCAACGTTGAATGAAAGTCTGCGGAGTCGGGAGCAGCCGCATGGCCCATTACCGCCGCCGCTCCGCTTAGACTGAGACGACCCAGTTGTCCTGTTGTGGGGGATCACTTGTTGCAGTACAGCAGAGAGGGAGTAGTGTGTCTTGGAAGGTTCAACCGCTTTGATGGCGGGCGGGCGGGCGGGCGGAGGTGACGTTGTCTTGACTTCGGTGAGAGGGAGAGGGCGCGCGCGCGCGTACACTTGGCTGATGGTCTCGGTCGTGCAGGCAGCCTCCCTTACATCCCCATCGCCCACCGCCGTCACACGCATCCATTGTGCGCTGCGATTGGCGAATGGAACAAGATTGCGACGGCACTCCGGCTTGGAACTGGCAAACCATCCGAACTGCCCTTCTGGCAATGGCAGAGGAGTGCGATTGCACCACAATCAAGGTTATCAAGGCTTGCCTTAGTTCCCTTCGCGTCATGCAGACGGCGGTACCGTAGATCCCTTGGCGAGTTTCGGCTACAAACACCATTCAGGGGTAACGTTGCTGATTCGGCAGTGCCACCACTTGCAATTCAACTGTCGAGCATCAGCATCAGCATCAGAAATGGACACACACTATCGTGCCGGCCTTTGGAAGCGCTCGTCTTGCCCGTATCTATTCCGATCCACCTTCTGTTACGGTAGTAGTCACCTCAGCGCCTCGGCTGCTTCGAACAAGTGGGAACGAATCACAGAGGCGGTCGCGCCAGTGCAAGCCCTGAACCCAGCCTGGTCGACCGTAGCAGCAGTAGGGTAGACGCCGTAGTGACTTTCGGCCGTGCATGAGCCATCGATGGAAGATAATGCCACTGTACCTGGGTAGGTAGGTACGAAGGCAAGTCTGTATCCCACCTCGGCATCCGTGCCCACACGAGGGGGACTTCATGCGCTTTCATTGTTACTAATGTCGAGCCAGCATTGATCGTGTAGTGGGTGGGGCCAGTGGTGGTTTACCATGTCACGTTTCGCAGCACGTTAGGCCCGAAATCAAAGCATGCAGGCGTCTGCAGGGCCCGGACGCCTGCCGGTTTCAGCAGGTATCGACTCCCTTCCATCCAACTAGTGTGGTTCATGCCATCAGGCGTGATTGATGATCGACCTTCCGAACATCTCGTGCTCATTGTGCAGCAAACGGTAACAGCGGCAGCAACCTGACGTCGCTTTATTGCGTTGCAGATCGATGCATCCTCTGGGTTGAAGGTGTGGATATGTATCCAGTCAGTGGCCTTGGCTGCATCATGGAGACAGACATAAAAGATGCGCTCCTCCTCCCTCGTTGCCAACAATCCCTTTACCATCCATCTTCACCAACCAGGCCTTCTACCCATCTTCAAGCTTCTCTTTAGCCGGCTGGGACCGATCAGTTATCATGGCTTCCTTCTTCTCCGCTGCGGCGCTCGTCGCCTCTGCCGCTTTGACAGCGGCCGCCCCTGCTGAGCTCGTTGGCAGGAGCTCATTCACCGTCAACCAGATCGAGAAGGGCACCATCTACAAGTCTGGCCCTCTCCAGCTGCTGAAGACCTACCAGAAGTACGCCAAGGTCGGTGCCGTCACTCCTGAGGACGTCCAGATTGCCGCTGCCGCCGCCCAGTCTGGCACTGTCTCTGCCAACCCACAGGCATACGACAGCAGCTACCTGAGCCCAGTCACCATCGGTGGCACTACCTTCTCGCTGGACTTTGACACCGGCAGCGCTGATCTGTAAGTATACGCTTCCCGATGTGTGTGACCAACAGCCTATTGCGGTACTATGTACTAACATCTTCACAGCTGGGTTTTCTCCACCCAGCAGCCAGCCAGCCAGCGTTCAGGCCACACTGCCTACACCCAGACCGGCACCAAGAAGAGCGGCTACACCTGGGACATCTCCTACGGTGATGGCTCCGGTGCCAAGGGCAACGTCTACGTCGACAAGGTCGTCGTTGGCGGTGTCACTGCCACCTCCCAGGCGGTTGAGGCTGCTACCTCGGTCTCCTCCTCCTTCACCTCCGACACTGACAATGATGGTCTGCTCGGCCTTGCCTTCAGCAGCATCAACACCGTCTCCCCAGTGCAGCAGACCACCTTCTTCGACACCGTCAAGTCCACCCTCTCCCAGAAGCTCTTTGCTGTTAGATTGAGGAAGGGCACCGCCGGCAGCTACGACTTCGGCAAGATTGACAGCTCCAAGTACACCGGCGCCATCACCTACGTCCCAGTCAACACTGCCAACGGCTTCTGGCAGTTCACTGCCTCGGGTGTCTCCGGTGCTTCCATCGCTGACACTGGCACCACTCTCCTCTACCTCCCAGACAGCAACGTCGATGCTTACTACGCCAAGGTCTCGAGCGCCTACTACAGCTCCTCTCAGGGCGGTTACGTGTTCAGCTGCAGCGCCACCCTCCCTGACTACAAGGTCACCATTGGTGGCACTGTCTTCACCGTCCCAGGCTCCTACATCAACTACGCCCCTGTCTCTGGCAGCACCTGCTTCGGTGGTATCCAGTCCAGCAACGGCATTGGCTTCAACATCTTCGGTGACATCTTCCTCAAGGCCACCTACACCATCTTCGACCAGACCCAGAGCTCCCCAAGACTGGGTTTCGCCAAGGGCGCTTAGATGTAACCTGCTGGACAGACCGTTCTACTTCGACCAAAGATGGGCCTTGATGGCTTGGTTGCGTGAATTTGGAATGATGGAGGGAGGATCATTGGACCTCTCATAAGATCCCCTTCCTAGTGAAGGGGCCTTGCTAGTGAACGAAGGGCAGGGTACGAAAAGTTGTACATAGAATGTGCTACGCAGTCAAAAAAATGGATTTGCACCTTTTCGTAATTGGTTCTCCTGTGATTCCGCTTCTTGACGTGTGGTCCTTTGAAGATTGTGCGTCCAGACACGTTTTTGGCAATGCAGGTTCGTAGCTGTTGTGCTAGTGCGCACGACAGCATTAGATGGTCAATAGGACTCTCTGCGGAAGTCCTTGTCTCCGTCTCACACTTGAGTACGTTCTCGAACATGCACGCTCCCCAGGCAGTTATCTTGGAGGCGGTCCCTCGACGGTCAGCCGCATTATCGTGCTTCGACGCCTGTACGGTGATGCTCGCTTTTCGGCTTCGGTGGCGTCGAAAAGGGGGTGCATAGGCTACATACAGATCATCACGATGTCGTACCTTACTTACACATGCAGACGCGCTTATCGGACCCATCAATCCAGGCACGCATCACTCGGTCCCATGGGATCCCCATCACGAGAAGCCAATCCCAGTACCACAGAATCACGATGGGGACAGGGAACCCCCGCAGACTGCAGACGTGTGGCGAGAACACCACCCTCTGAAAACATGATATGGGCGGTTATCTGCTTGCTGCCACGGCTGCGTGCAGTGTTTCATGGAGTCGGATGGAACGAGCGGTGATTGGCCGGTGGCGACGCGATCGGAGTGATGCCCGCCAAGACCTCGTCCCCCGGTTGGCCACCACCAAATGGGAGCGTCAACAGGCGGTGTATGACGTCTATGGTGGCTTTTTGCGGGCGGGCACACGCGACCTTTGGGGGGGGCCTGCAGGTGGATTTGTCTGCAGCGATCGCGACGAGGGTCTTGGCCCAGGCTGCCCAGGTGTGTTGTGGAGTTTGTCCATTATCCCTGGCGAGACTGAGGTCGAGAATGTGCATGTTTCCTCCAGCCAACTGTTCTACGTGCTTTTTTCTGTGTTATTGCTTGTGTTGTCTTTCACTTGTTCCTCAGATCTCACACTCCTTTTCCAGGTGAGGCTGCATTTCCGGGAGATACAGCATCTTGGGTGTCATTGCCGTCGCCGTGTTTGCTCTGGTCACCAGTCTGCTGCTGGTCAGCTTTCGCCGGACACTCTACACGAAGCATCACCACCTCCTTCAATTCCTCCGAAAGGGTGGGCTTACCTCCCAAGCACAGCATCCATCGATGTGGGTGTACACGACTTAGCAAGTCCACGCAGCACCCATGTCGACAATCCCTTCATCAGATGGCAGTGCTAATTGCACAGGCAATGCGGTCGAACAGCTCTTTGGGTGTGGTGGCCAGGCATTGGATAGCGCAAATGAGACAATCGGATCGCTCGTGGCAGCGATCGTGGCAGCCTTGGGCTCGTTTGGAGCGCAGGTGGGCATCTTCTTCATCCTACGATGGCGCTTGAGCAGGATATACCGCCCCAGAACATATCTGGTCGCCGAACGCGAGCGTACGCCTATACCCCCTTCAGGGCTCGTTGGCTGGATCCTACCCGTTTTCCAGACACCCAACTTCGCGTTCATCCAGAAGTGTGGGCTCGATGCGTTCTTCTTCCTCCGATTCCTGCGCATGCTGCTCAAGATCTTCTTGCCTGCGGCTTGTGTGATCCTGCCCATCCTCCTGCCTATCAACAAAAACAGTGGTGAGGGGCAGATACAGGGTGCCACAGCTACGGGACTGGATAAACTCTCAATCTCAAACATCGGGCGTGCTCGGACAAGCCGCACCTGGGCACATCTTATCCTTGCAGTCCTGTTCATATTCTGGATCCTCTGGGTCATATTCGAAGAACTCAGGAACTACATCAGGGTCCGGCAGGCTTACCTCACGTCACCGCAACACCGTCTCAGAGCCAGTGCCACTAGTGTCCTAGTCACGGAGATCCCAAAGAAGTGGCTGACACATCAGGCTCTCGAGGGTCTCTACGATGTCTTCCCTGGAGGTCTCAAGAACATCTGGATCAACCGTAACTTCGACGAGCTTGCCGACAAAGTCTCTGAACGAGACAAGATTGCCAAGAGCCTCGAGTCGGCTGAGTCCGATCTGATCAAGAAGTGCCGGACTGCTGATCTTAAGAGGCAGGAGAAGGAACGCAAGACAACTAGAGCGGAGAAGAAAGAAGCGCAAGCTGCGGATACCCGAGAGGCCGAGTCGCGCGCCGGTGGAGATGAGGGCATTCACACAGCTGGTATGGAGCACCAGAGCAGTGGTCTGACCGACATGCTTCGTGAAGCCGAAGAAGAGGAACGGCGACGCGAGAGCATCGACCATGTTACACATAAGCACAAAGATCCCAAATATGTCTTGGAGAATGGGTTCAACACTTTGAAACATGGTTTCGACACAGCAGGCAAAGGTGTTGGGCAGTTCGGCAAGGGCTTTGGACAGTTCGCCGCCAAAACTATTGGTGGTGTTGAAAGGGATGCGCATCGAGGCGTAGAGAGGATGAACGATGGCCCTGGTTTTATGACGGAAGAGGAGTGGAAGCGTCTCAACACGGCAGAAGGCGGCGAGGATTCCCGTACAACTCAGACCAAGAGTTCGGTCATACATCAAGAGGAGCACCAGAACGTTCAAGATGCCACTGCTGGTGCGCAAGTTGTTGCTTCAGATGGGCACGACTCGCCCAGGGTGCATCCACTAGATGTGCCAATTTCAGCACCCGCCAACGACCACATACAGAGCCCTTCCTCTGCATATTCTTGGAAGACCAATCCAACGACACCAGCCATTGGTGTCATTAGGCCGTCCGCAGAGTCCGAACCTCGACCACCGCGAAGTCCAATGCAGATCGAAGAGCCTGAAGGACTGAAGCCGCATAAGCAGTGGCAATTTTGGAAGAATAGTGATCAGTCCATCGTCCTACCAAGTCCACAGCCCCACTACAGTGATGAAGACGAGTTCCCTCTCCAAGTCAAGAGCGTACCTGGCGCTGGCAACCCGGTTCCTGGTGAAAGGGAGAGCGGAAGCAAATGGTATGAGAAGCTAGCTTTCTGGAAAACCGTACCAGAAGAAGAGAAAACAAAGTATCCTGACGCGTACGACGCAGATCGGGATGCTGATCAAGATGAGGAGGCGAAGTGGCGCGAATACATTGAGCCAAAGGACCGAGATACGACGCGTATGCCGTTGCTTGACTACGACTGGTTTCCAAGCCTTCCACTGGTTGGAAAGAAAGTCGATACTATCTATCATCTCCGTCGCGAACTTGCAAGACTGAATCAGGAAATCGAGATTGACCAAAAGAACCCTGAAAAGTTTCCAACCATGGGCAGTGCATTCATCCAGTTTCACCACCAGGTCGCTGCTCATATGGCTGTGCAGTCGCTCTCGCATCACGTTCCGCAGCACATGGCGCCTCGCCTTCTTGAGATCAGTCCTAACGATGTGATCTGGGACAACATGAGTATCAGGTGGTGGGAACGGTATCTCAGGTCGACCATCGTCCTGCTGATCGCAATCGGCCTCATCGTTCTCTTCGCCGTGCCGGTCACGTTCACGAGCTTGTTGGCCAACGTGGACACGCTATCTCATAAGTACTCTTGGTTGGCTTGGATGAGAGATCTGCCCAGCGCGGTCATCAGCATCATCCAGGGTGTGTTGCCTCCAGCATTGCTTGCGGCACTTCTCGCGTTAGTTCCCATCATATTCCGAGTTCTGGTCAAGCAGCAAGGTGTACCCACTGGAAACCTTAGGGAGATGGGCGTGCAGAGATGGTACTTTGCTTTCTTGTGGATCCAGGTCTTCTTGGTCGTGTCGATTTCCGGTGGACTCGTTAACATCGTCAACACGATTTCCAAAGCCCCTAACAACACCTTGACGGTCATCGCTCAGGATCTACCCAAGGCTGCTAACTACTTCTTCTCATACCTGACGATCCAGGCCCTTTCGAACTCGGCTAGTGCCCTTGTTCAGGTGGGCACCTTGTTCGTCTGGTTCATCTGGGCACCGATCAATGATTCAACAGCACGGCAGAAATACACCCGCCAGACAAAGTTGAACCAGATCAAGTGGGGCTCTTTCTTCCCACCTTTCGCCAATTTCGCGGTCATTGCGATCATCTACAGCATCATTGCGCCACTCATCATGGTCTTCGTCATTGTGATCTTCTGCCTCTTTTGGTTCGTCTATAGATACAATGTTCTATATGTCTACCAGTTCCGCAACGACACCGGTGGACTGCTTTTCCCTGTGGCTGTCAACCAACTATTCACTGGCGTCTATACCATGGAGGTAGCTCTCGCCGCATACTTCTTCATCACAACCAACACTAAGGGCAAGTTGAGCTGTCTACCGCAGGCTATTATCATGTGTGTCATGATAGCTTTTACGATCGCCTACCAAGTCTCCTTAAACAAGGCGTTCGCACCACTCTTCCAATACTTGCCTATCACTCTCGAAGATGAAGCGGTTCTCAGAGACGAGAAGTTTGCGAGGGAACAGGCAAGCCGTTTCGCTCCTCTCACAGCTGACCGGGACGACAACGCGATAGAAGACGATGACGAAGATAATCGCTCAACCCCCGAGAAGAGTGGGTACGGGATCAACCAGCAAAGATCTGCCAGTTCCTCCAGCTCACCCGCGCCTGAACATCGCGCAGGCGCATGGGCACGCCGCAAATCTTCTGTCGCCCGTGGCCCGCGCTGGCGGCATGCCGCTCCCGAAGCCATTTCACGCCTACAGCATCTTGCCATAGGCGGCACTCCTGCCTCAGGGTCTGAAAAGAAATCCGCGCGCCACGCCCACATCGACGTCACCAAACACCACTCTGACGATCCGGAAGCACAGCACACAGTCGCCGACGTCCTCTTCTCCGGCTTCGCAGACGAACTCGAGGACCTGACCCCTGAGGAGCGCGACCTGCTCGTCCGCTACGCCTTCCAGCACTCCGCCCTCCGCGCTAGGCGCCCCACGGTCTGGATTCCCAACGACAAATTAAAGGTCAGCGACGACGAGATCAAGCGCGCCGCAAAGATGAGCACCGTCACCGTCGATGGGGTGGAGAGGACGAACATCTCGATGAGCAACGAGGGTACTGCCCTTGACGGCAAGAACCGGGTCGTTTTCAGGAAGAGCCCGCCGGATTTCCAGAGCGTGGATCTGATTTTGCTATAGGGCGCTGCGCACTGTGGCTATTTCCTTGTTCATGGGCCGACTGCATGATTGTTCTGTTTAGCATGGCGTTTACCGGTGGCATTCTTTGTCTTCTTGTTTGGGTTCGAACATACGGCCCCTGATACAGCGTTTCAGCGATGCATCTACGTACATTACTTTGTCCAGCTAGCATCAGCATTGTCGTATGATCTCATCCTTCTCATTTTAGCTACCTAGGGATCTGACGCCGTTCTCCGGTTGCTCTTGACACCCCAGTACCTTGATGCACTTATTGCTTAGTTCAGATTGTATGCAGTCTTGACTGAGAGCTGAGCTTTTTTATCTTTCTGGAGTCGATTGCGCACGCTGCTGCATTGCAACAGCGAGCGTCATTAATGGCACAACATCAAAGTGATGATACATTCTACGGTAGATCTATTTCACATTGGATGATGTTCACTTATATAATCCCTCTCCGGGAATCCTGTAAGCAGTAAAATTACAATCTCATTTGGGTATCAAGAAATATCAGTCAAAACGCCCTACAGCCCATTATCGTATCGTGAGCGTTGACAATATTCCCCCTCATATGTCGCTCTACTCATACAGAAGTCGTGCGTCGATCAAGAGAAATGTTTCTCGGCAGGCATTCTACATGCCGCTTCCCTGGCCGGGCCGCTGGCCACCACCGCCGCCCTGGAGGGCGGCCTGCATTAAAGCGATCCTCTGGTTAACTTCACCACTGCCGTCGTTCCCTTGGCCGTTGAAGCCTTGGCCACCCATGTTGAGGCCACCGGCTCCGCCACCCATGTTCATGCCGCCGCCTCCTGTGCCTTGGCCGTTCATCTGCCCAAGGAACATCTTTTGCTGCCTCAAAGCTGCCATATACTGCTCCCGGTCGTCCGTGGATGGCATGTTGGCTGAAGGTGCTGCCCGTTGACCCTGTGCAGCGCTGGCAGCTCGCATGCGAGCGAGTTGCTGCTGTTGCTGCTGTCTTAATAGCAGTTGCAGAAATTGAGGGAGAGTTGGGATGACTTGTTGCGGGATCTGGCCGCCGTGCTGGCTGGCGATCTGCTGGAGCTGCTGGAGGCCTTGTTGTTGTTGTTGTTGCATGGTGCGCTGCTGGGCCATAATCTGCTGTTGGCGGGCCTGCATCAAGGCATGTTGCTGTGGCTGTTGGTCTCCGCCCACTCCAGCCATACTGCCAGCGCCCATCTGAGGCGTGCCGCCAAACCCACCGCCGGACTGTTGCGGGTGGCCTTGGCCGCCTGCCATTGGTGAGCCCGCGTTTCCGCCTTGGTTCTGCATGTTATTCTGCTGAAGTATTTGTGCTTGCTGCATGGTCCGAGCCTTAATGATGGCTTGCGCTCGTTGTAATGCCAACTGTTGAGTCATTTGGGGGTTTTGAGCCATCATCTGAGCCATCATATGCCTAACCTGTGCCTGATACTGTTGTTGTTGCTGACCGCTGGCTCGTGCTTGCGAGAATTGCCCGGGCGTCATACCATTCGCAGGGCTGCCAGCATTCATGGCACCTTGGCCCATTGAATTCAAATGGGCTTGCTGCTGGGCAAAATGCTGTTGACGTTGTTGTTGTTGTAGAATAGCAATCTGATCCGGGGTAAGTCCCGGTGCCATCTGGAGTCCCGGATTGCTCATGTGTGGGGTGACCATCGGGTTCATTGGCGTCCCAGCATTCAAACTGCTCGTGTCAGCAGGAGAGCTCGTGCCGGGTTGCTGTTGATTGAGTGACATTCCAGACAAAACACGTTGTCCCATGGCTGAAGCATTATTCATGTTCCTGTTAGGAATCTGCGGCGTGCTGTGGGGCATCTGCGGCGTACCCTGCTGGTGGCTACCGTTCCTTGTCATGTTTATTGGATGGTTCATGGGTACAGCGGATGAAGGGCGTGCTGGGCTCCCTGCTGCCGTCATGCCCTGTTGGCTTCCGGACTGTGTCATAGGGAAACCAACCTGAGGGATCATCGGGCTTGACTGCAAATTGGTGTTTGGTGTTTGGTTTCTCACTATTGGGCTTTGTTGTGTCATTGACACATTTGCCTGTCCTGCCATCATACCACCAGCCGAGCCTGGAGGATGGCCTGACTGTTGTGAAGCTTGCATTGCATTTTGCTGATTATTTTGAGCCTGTTGCTGGGCCTGAATCTGAGCTTGCAACTGCTGCTGCTGTTGTTGACGCTGTTGAGCCTCTTGCTGTGCTTGTACTTGGGCTTGTTGGGCTGCTTGCATCGTCAGCCTCTGGTGTTGGTGCAACCTTTGTTGCATAAGCCGTCGTTGAGCTTCTGGCATCTGATTCAGGTTTCCGACATTTCCGGCGCCTGCAGCGGCAGCCGCTGCTGTCGCCATGCCCGCGTTACCATTTGGAGCCTGGGATGCAGTTGAGTTTGCTCGCGCCTCCTCCTGTGCCTTCCTTGCCTCAGCAGCACGCGCTTCTTCCTCCCTCCTCTTAGCTTCCTTTTCTTCGTGCTGCGCACGCACAAGCTCAATTGTTTTGAATCTGCCAAAGGCCAAGCCTCCCATGGCAGCTTGTTGGCCACTCTCACCTGTCGTTCCTTTCGAGCTAAGTCCAGCAGGCTTAATTCTTTCGTCCATAATGAGCATACGGCGTTCGATCTCAGCAGCTGCAGCATCTTCAGCGGCAAGTTCTGCTGTAGTGCGCTTGCGTGTCTTGGGGCTTGGTGGCCTCGCAGAGTTCAATGGGTGCGACAACGCTTCAATCAAAGCATCGGACTCCTTGGCATCCCTGACCGGCTCTAAGTACAGTGGCGCAGCAGTTGCCACAAGCCGTTCTGCCTCAAATTTATAGAGGTCCTCAGGCTCCAAGCACATCTTCTGCCCGTCTTTGCGGGCCGACATGGACAACGGGGTCGACGGCGCGGCCAACGAGGGTGTTGGCGGTTGTGCAATTGAGGCAGTCCGTCCATCTTTGCCCTTCTTTGCGCTTGCATTTGGTAGATCAACCAAAGGTGTCGCGGCAAGCATCAACATTTCAACATGCATGCTTAGAGTAGTGGGATGCAACACGGTCGTCGTAACTCTAGGGCCAGGCTTGTCCTTTTTATCCTGGCCATCATCCTTGCCATTCTTACCATCTTTCTTTGGATCTTTGCTGTCAGGTGGTGGCATGGAACCATTGGTTTTGCTTTCCCCACTTGGACCTTTCTTGTGGAAGGTGTGGTTTTCCTGTGCTTTCCGCGGGAAAGGTACATATGGTGAAGGTGTTATGTGCTCGTTCCAATTGTGCATGGAGAATCGAACGTTCCCATCATCGTCTTTGCCACGTCTTTCAGTTATGCCCTCAGGCTTTACGCCGGCAGAGCGATGATTTTTCACCTGAACAATCAGACAGCCATCATAGAACTGAACCCCAAGCTGATGTAAATCTGGTAGTAGTTCGTGGGGTACTGCTCCTTCTCTTAAACGTCTCAGGAAGACCTGCATAGGTGAGTTCTGGCCGTATGAGAAACTACTCTCTTGCCCATCAAGCCTCCAGAAGTCATCATAGAGGTGTACGATGAGGCTCGGCGGGTTACCAGCGAACTTAGACAGGATGTATGCATTATCGCGCACCAGCGGCTCTTGCTCAATCTTCCTGCGCTTGTTGCCAGTCTCGTCTCCTGTTCCTGTAAGGGCTCGCTTCGCGGTCGCAACCGAAGGGCGAGACGAGTTTTCTCTGCGATGCCGCGCTGCCTGCGTTGGTTTGGCGCTCACTGTAGCCGTCGCTGACGTTGTTGTCGCCATGCTAGATCAAGTTGGCTGCAGTGTTTGACTACGAATCAGTGCATGTGATTAACCGTTCTGCGTACACTCATTTCCCTAACGAATATACTGCTGTACTCCTGCTGTTGAGTAGGTCGTGCAGTGGGTCGAAATGAAACAGCTTTGTAATACGATACGTCTCGAAATGCAAGACAGCATCGGGTTGGACCACACACATTCGCTGGTAAGTAATCGCGTAATTGTGCCTATGATACTCCAGCGGGGTGAGGTCAGGTTACGACCGCTTGCGACCTGGAGGCAGCGACAGCGGAAACACCCGCAGGTCCGTGCACATAACCAGGAAACAGTAGACCTATCACATTCACCTCGTCCGAACGCTGATCCTCAAAATTAGACCTCTCAAGACGAGCGTGGATTACTATCTTGTCTATGCTTTACGGCTCGAACGCCAGTCTCGTATCCAATATGATGCAGGATTGCTTCAGAGTACTTCCGCTCTCGATTTCAACGCAATCGTTCTTTAATAGTGCTCGAAACTGTTTATAGTTTATACCTATAATTGGCAAAGCGGGTTCTACTTGCTTTATGCTGTTCTATCTAGCACCGTGTTGAAGGATCATGCGCCAGACTGTGATGTGTTGTAACCTGTATGGTTTCTAAAGCCCAGGGGAAGGCTGCTTTTCCACTGGGAAAGCCAAAGCTCCCAAATTCTGTCCGCATTCTTCTTTCCAGTTCTTCGGAGTCACTGCATCAGCGACCTCTTTAAACGCAGCTAGTGTACACAGCCCCTTATCGCCTTCAAGGTGGCGCCCTGGTACCGAACAGTACGGCAGGGTCATCGGTTGATCATTGTAGCGAATTCGCACATAGTAACCTGAACTTGAAGGAGGGAGCTGTGCTGTCGGTGGACGGGTGAGAGCTTGGTTGGTGACAGGAGTCGTGGCCGGGAAGAATCGCGACCACCAAGAGGACGAGCCTGGCTCGGCAGAGGAGATGGGCCCGTTTGATGGAGAGTCTGCCTTCTGCTTGAAAAGCTCAAATGCAATGGAGCTGGTGAAAGGCGGCCACCCACCGCTGTAAGGGTCTTTAGCGCCCAGAGCAACTAGCAGAGCAGCCAGAGTGGTGTCATGACATCCAGAGAGGGACATCTTGAATTCACTGCCAAGAGCGCTAGCCTGCTTTGCCACTGGCTTGACCTTCTCAGTCATTCGCTGTGTCAAATCACCAACAAGCTGGCCAATACCAAGCTTTCGATATTCATCTGATTCTGCGTACCCAGCAAACCACTCCTCAACGGTCATTCTGTCAATGTTTGCCAAAACCTGCTTCTCGTAAAACTCTGGCGGAAGTCTCGTGTCAGAACCATGGGAAAGAGTTGAGAAGACACTGTCCATGACACCACTGAGACGCGGGTGGCTATCGATGGCAAGTTTCTGCTTCTTGCTGCTGTCGTCCTCTTGTTCCGGCATCCACTTGCCGATTTTCTTGTTTAGGTAATTCATTTCCGGAGAATCATTCCAAGTTAGAGCAGTACGCGCTGCAAAGGCGCGTGTCAACTCAGAGAATCGTTTGCATGACCCAGAATCATTGGGGAAGAGGGTCTCGTCTTGCCAGTTACGAGTGAGTATTGCCAAAGGTGGAAGATTTTGCGCACGAGACTCTCGCGGATAAAGACCCATGAAAGTCTGTTGCACGCTCTCGAGCGCTCGTGGTACTGGCGAGGCACGAATATGCAAGCCACTCTGAGTTGCAGCATCCAGATTATCAGGTAGAAACCCCAGCTGATCGACATAGAGTTTGCGTATCCTCTGTCCAAGCGCAAGTGTTGTCTTCCGACCCAAGTCTGTCAGTTCGCCAGGGGCACAAATGGCGTCGATCTCACCGTTTCGACCAGTGCTATAGACAGGTGTGTCATCAGCACCTTTGCTATCAAAGGTCTCAAGACGTTTCCTCCATTGTAGAGTATCCCATTGGCCATCGGCAGCTAGCACTGTAGAATGAAGAGCTTTGGCGGCGGAACAATAAGGCCAGTACGTAGGAAGACCAGCATTTTTAAAGCGAGAATTCACTGGCGTTCGTTCACCGTGGCGAAGAACGATCTGTACTTGCTGTAGCTCTAAGTCCTGAGGGTACAGACGAGATAGCTCCTCTGTTGTATATGGTTCTCGAGGTTTCTGCGTCCACGACATTTTTGTATTATTTGCCCGAATTAAATCAACGTAACCTTGGTCTAGACAGAGAGAAGAATGTCATTCAGTCATAAAGCTAATGAACAGTGCTCACACAATTTTCCCAATATCGGTCACCCCTCGCTCTTCAACTTACGGTGACCATAGACAGACTACCGCGCATCGGCTTTAGCGGTTCTGAGCAATGTAGTCATGCCGGCCAATGCCAGATACGGTCAGCCGCGCTATATACCATACCAAAAGGGGAAGTGGACTTCCGCTATGTTATAGGCATAGGCAAATATTCAAAACAGTCGCATATATTTGAATGCTAGACAGGTATGATCTGTGTAAAGGCAATCTAGAGGGGATGCCGAGCCATGCCAGGGCCATTTGTTTGCGCAACCTGTCGCCTGAGAACCGCAGTCTCGCGTCTACGACAGCAAAGGCTTCCCAGTGCACGGTATCCCACGGAGCTATCCCAAACACCATGCGGTGGAGCAGTATGGCAGAACCAAGCCACTTCGAGAGTCGATGGAAGACAACACATGGTCAGGCGTTATAGTAGCGGAGATGCTCCCGTTGGAAGGTACTCGAGGCGGACTCTAAGACCGCAGGAGGTACTTGAACAGCTTGGACCTACAGGGCAAGACATCAGAGGAAGGAGGAACGATATCAGGTACCAGCAACCTAGGCTTGTAAGGTCAAGCGTACGGAGGCCTGTGGCATCAGACGTCTGTTCATCTCGTACACTTTCGGGTCGACTTGCGCCATTGATCACCTCTCTCGATGAAGCTCTCGCACGCAAAGATATCACCACCATTTTAAGATCTCTGCAGTCCATTGAGACTTTGCAGAAGAGCAATGCATTGAGTAGTACGGATCTGGATGGGTTCGTGAAATCTTTCGATGCCCAAAAGAAAATGGCCGTCATCGAAGCAGCCATACAAGCTCGCTCAGTATGTGGACCATCAGCCAACGAGAACGAAGCGCCGACGATCGCCATGATTTTGAAGGCTCTACAAGATCTTGGAGCGCTGGACAGGGTTACTCTGTTGCGAACCCTTCGCGTACTCGCCCATACCATCGCTGCAGGCAGAATCAGGCGGCTCAAGGAAGGTACACCTGGAGATGTGGCTGTTTATCCTCCTGTCTCCCCGGATTGTGAAAACGAACTCATGTCGAATCTTGTTGAGGCTTGGCGGCAGTATATTCAGGCTCGAGTTTCTGTGAGATCGACAGAAACATCAAGCCGATCTGGCGGTGGTCATGGCGAGATTGTCGACCACATGCATAATACCAGCGATGTGGGGATCTCTGATGACTGGGATTTTCTACCAGACATTGCTGCACTAAAAAGCTCGTCTCGCGAGGATGAACTTACTGTAGTTAAGGCTCTATGCATGATTTTTGGAGAGAGGAGCGTGCATAAAACTTCTATACGCGAGACTTTATTGGTCACACACGATCTTCTCACCCAACAAACGGCTGAATTTCCTCCACAGCCTTTAAGTGAGACTTACACAGCTACCCAGCATCTAAAAGGTCTCTTTGAATCGATTGTTCGCCTTCCTGGAGGTTTTGGTGAGCTTAATTTTGGCAGGACGCCAAGAACTGACCGGTACTTCGAAGAGTACTTGCAAGCGATGGCAGCACGCCTTAATTTGACTCTTCCAGACAAACCCGATCAGATGCAATCAAAACTCGCAAGACAAAGCCAAAAGCTAGTAGAGGAACTGCCAGAACTCGACAATAACCAGCATGATGAGCTCATCAAGCGTATTGGCAGAGCTGTGGAACGGTCAGATAATTCAGCCCTCGAACGGCTGTTTAGAGCGTTCAGACAACAGCAACCGGACATCACCGGCGAGAGACCTTCCATGTTACGATATGAGGGCTTGATCTTGGCTTTCCTTACACTTCGTCATCCTTCACGGGCGGTAGACGTCTGGAACTTGATGTTGAAGGCTGGCTTGTCTCCAACCACACGTACATGGACAATCATGCTCAACGGTTGCCAGCGCGCCAACGATACAAATGCAATGGAGGGCTTTTGGAGGAGAATGAGAATGGATGGGTTCCAACCTGACCAACATGCTTGGAGCACGCGAATCCTGGGCTTGATGTCTGGTCGAAGGATTGAGCAAGGCCTGGCGGCAATGGCCGAGATGGGCCAGGAATGGGTCAACGCTGCGAAGGCCGCCAAATACGAGACCTTGAAGGCCAAAGCTATAGCTGCAGCCGCAAGCGGCAAGAAAGAGAAAATGCCTTCGATCACGCAGGTACAAATCTCAGCAGAAGAATACCCGGAAGACGTCAATGGTATCCCACGCCCCGACATTGTTGTTATGAACACCGCAGTGTCTGCACTGGCGACGAAAGACGACAAGCACATCCATAAAGTCTTGCAGTGGGGCCAAGCTTTTGGCATTGAGCCAAACGTCCAGACTTACAATGCGTTACTTAACGTAACCATGCGGCATGGTAATCCGGACGAAGCGATTAGCATCTTGCAAAGGATGCAGCAAAAAGGTCATGGATTGAACAGCAGCACTTTCACTGTCATCCTCACAGCTCTTTTCGAGTCTGATGAGTTCCTCAAGGGCGTACCAGTGGAGCAGCAGGAACAAGATGTCTTGAACGTCATTCGTGGTCTGGAGTCTGTGGGCCACTCCAAGGTCGATGCCAAAGGCTATGCTGTGATCTTTGACCGTCTATTAAAACGACACAACAACCCAGACGCCTGCCGCGCAGTGATGGCATACATGCAGGACCAGGGCATCGAACCTGGTACCCACATCTACACGATCTTGATGGCACATTACTTCAACTGTAATCCCCCACATCTAGAAGCGATCGACAGTCTCTGGGCACATATCAAGTCTGCCAAGCGTGGCTATGGCATCGCGCTGGACAACATCTTCTATGATCGCATGGTGGAGGGCTATGCTACCCATCACGGCATTGTGGGAGTAGGGCCCATGTTCCGCTTCCTTCAGGAAATGACTACCCAGGGCAAAACACCAAGCTGGTATGTCCTCAGGCTTGTTGCGCAAGCGCTTGCAGAAAGAGAGGAATGGACAAGGTTGGGCCACATCGTACATGACATTCGACAGCAAGGGAGGGGTGGCAAAGGTGGCCTGAAGATGAAAGGTATGGCAGGCCAGAGGGATTTTTGGTCCTTCATCATTTCGACAGGCGTATTAGAGAAGGAAGGTATCACGCACCCATCTCAAGTTGAAGTGTTCAGAGACGACAATTTCAGTGCGGCCGCTGGCAAGGCCGAAATAACAGCGTCGAGAGCCGCAAGGGGGCTTCATGTTTGAAAGGCCAGGAACGCTGTATTGGCTTTCAACTCTGTATCATATGTGTAGGCAATCTAAGCATGAACGAAAATACATCAGCAGCAGTCACTTGCATCCAGTGCGCAACCATATTACCATACACTATCATGCGACACTCCGTATGTACTACTAGCACTGTACTATTGACTGGACCTTGGTTAGGCTGTTCAGACAAGTGGCGGGTCATTGGTCAGTGTACGACCATCCAAACCGTTGTTTCCTCAGTATGGGATGATACTATGTAGACGTCGTAGCGACAAGATTGAGTTGTATTCAGGATTTTATCTATATGATCTATCTTATACCTTTGACGTACATCAGTTCATCACTGGAACGCGTTGGTGGTTTAGTGGTAAAATTCATCGTTGCCATGGAATCGGTAGATTTCAAATTCGATGAGCCCCGGGTTCGATTCCCGGCCGACGCATTTTTGCCAATTTCTCTTTTGCACCCTTGCGAGCCTCCACTATAGGAATTCGAGATCGGTGAGATTGGGAGGTGGACACTGGGGCTGGCTGGGTTTTGTTATTATGTTAGTCGTGTAACCTTGGTTCAAAAACCGCAAAGAACGACTGGTGACAACTTAAACCATCAAATTGAACACATTTGACTGACGCTCCTGCTTCATATGGATCTGCATGTCAAATCCAACATTTGTTTTGGTAATCATCCTGACAGTTCACGAGTCTGACAAGCGCAACTTCATCACATTAATGTACCCCAGTTGCCAATCTCTACTTAAATGCTGCAGGGGATATGATTATTTTGAAAGACCTTGGGGCGAGAGCAATGGTCTAGGTGAAGGGTTAGGGTTTGGGTTGCAAACCTGCCACCCCGACAGCGCCTGTACGTTGATAGTTAATGGGACATACCTCATGAGACCATGATGATGATAGGGTCCGGGATGGTAACTGCATGCCGAGTGAAGCCAGTGGTCTCAAATGATCAGTGTCTGGCGAAGATGATGAGCCTGGCAGACGATATACCATCACATGTAAGCGGACAATCATGTTTCACACCCCGTTCAGCCATGAAACAATACGACCTTCGCATGATTCACGCTCTCATGCAGACAAACATCGCCATTACAATAATTCAATCGAAGAAGTTCCACTACTTTCGTAGCCCTCGGTAGCCATGATCTGATAGCCGAACGCCCCAAGGTTCTGCACAAGACGATCAGTACCCCATCCAACTCTAATCGCACGCAGGATCAACTCTGTAGATCTACTCACCATCCCAAACTCCGCCCACGCCTTGAAGTGACTGCCCAGCGTGATCGTTCCCTCCGTCCGCTGCGTCTGACGGATCGACAGATACTGATTGAACGTCCGCGTGCCCTGTATCGAGGGCGCGTTGGAGCGGACGACCTCGTAGACGTCGTAGGTCGAGCCGTCGCTTGTCACGTAACCCTTGTGCGTGCCGCCTGAACCGGGGTTGTACGTTCCAAAGGTCTCGATCACGTAGTACTCGACCAAGGGGTCGGTCGTCCAGCCGTAGAGGGCGAGCAGGCTGTCGCCGCCTGCGTCTATTGAGCCAGTGTACTTGATGTCGCTGGAGGGACAACGTCGATTAGCTGAGCTCGGAAGCTTGACTGGGGAGTTGCAGGAAGTCTGAGAGACACGAGATTACCGTATAGCTCCCGTCTGCCAGCCAATACCTGCCACGACATCCTCGGAGGATGAGTCCCAGGTGAGTGAGTATCTGGCTTCGTTGATGGACATTGTTGCGCCACTGCCGTTTTCAATGTAGCAAGAGTAGTAGTAACCGTCTATAATCCCAGTGCTACTGTTGGTGATTGTGGTGCTCTTACTCGCGATGTTGGAGGCATGTGGGTGTGGCATTGCTAATGCGCCAACTAGGCCTACGAAGGCGGTAACGAAAGGTGTGACGACGACCATCTCGGGGGACTCGATCATTGAGATCACAAAGAACGTCTGGCATGACAGCGAGCATCACACAAGGAACACCCGATTGGCTTTATAATTGTGTTTCTTCACGATCATGGTGATTGTCACTCACGATGTCCATGTAAGCTTTGCTGTGGCGGCAACAAGCAACATCGGCACTTCCAACTTGCAGAGTTGAACGCTGTAGCCTATTGACAGGCTTGAATCCAATGCCGGCTGAAATGATGGTCACACTTCTCCTCAAGTACACGTTTACATGATAATGCTGATGGCAGCGATAATATGCTGCAAAGACTCGACATCGGTAGAAGGGATGCGAGGGCGTGTCGATCTCCTCAGCTTTTAGCCTAAAAGACAAGCCGTGGTGCAACAACTTCCCATGCACGCTTGATTCGACCTGCAAGTTTGATCATGATGGCTTGCTTACTGGCTTACATACAACATGTCCCGTTCGACCGTAAAGTCGAGCGTGTGTAATGCGTACAGGCTGAATGGGGAAGGTAATATCGCCACCAGCACTTGATGGGGACCAGCCTGTGTAGCATTAGCACACCGGCTGAAAGCCAGATATCTGTGAGAGATTCAAACACATATAGTAGGATGTGAGCATCACCGAGAGCTGTATGTGAGGACTGTGTACATATATAGGTGACTTACTGTACAATGCTACAAGTCCTGATTCCATCGGCATCAAGTACCCAGTATATCCCGCGCTGACCATGTTGTCAAAAGCCATACCCTTTGTCCTGATTACAGGCGTAATCGCGTCTCCCCTCAAACCTCGTACTCATGGAAATTGCCCACCGATCCACATCTTCGGCGCTCGTGAGACGACCGTACCTCCAGGTTACGGCTCGGCCATCACTGTCGTCGATGAGATACTGCACGACCACCCTGCATCGACATCTGAAGCCATCAACTACCCGGCTTGTGGTGGAGGAGCCAACTGTGGCGGTGTCAGTTACTCGGCGTCTGTTGCCAATGGGACGAACGCGGTGGTGAGCGCGGTGAGCGCGTTCGCCGCCAAGTGTCCACACACTGAGTTGGTGCTTGTGGGATACTCTCAGGTAAGCAAGCTTAGCACGATTACAATATACTGGTGGTGAGAGGACCAGTAAGAATTCCGCTGACATTTGGAACCAGGGAGCTGAGATCTTCGACAACGCCCTCTGTGGCGGTGGCGATCCCAACCAAGGCCTTACCACCAGCGGGTCAATTGCTTCCTACAATATCAAGGCGGCCATCTTCATGGGCGACCCTAGATTCGAAGCTGGCGCGCCGTACAATGTTGGCTCCTGTGAGGCGGGAGGCGTATGTATCTGCCAAGACACAAGACGTCTCGTTCGGATGATACCAATGCTGACGCATGAGGACAGTTCGACGCCCGGCCTGCTGGACAGTACTGCGGCTCGTACGATGGCAAGATCAGATCCTACTGCGATGCGCCTGACCCTTATTGCTGTAACGGAAACAACGCCACGGTCCACCAGGGCTACGGACAGGAGTACGGCCAAGCTGCACTCAAGTTCGTGAATAGCAAGCTTTGTTAGATAGGTCTGATCGCAATGTCCGCTGCCTGGAAGGTATAGCGTCGTGCACAGCGGAGAATGCCCACATTTCAGAAGCATTTAGGTGGATTGACGAGTCTCTTATCATGTTGATGGACACTTTCCATCAAGGAATGACAGCTGTCTCTCATCCATGTTCCTCGTGTTGAGATTACTGCTCATATCTGTCCGAGACCTGTCCATCCACCTTTCCTTTCAGTGGGTAAGCTGGATAGGCAGAATGGACCTTTTGACGTTGGTGGTGGGTATCGGTCCATCGTTTAGCATGCTTCGCCGGGTTCTCGCCTGCGTTGCCATATGTGGTAAACATAGAGCCGAGCCCATCTGGCTTGGCACCATATGGGATGGCCAGGGTCCGCCGCACCGACTCTGAATTCCAAGGCGGAACTTCGGTCGGCCTGAGGCACTGCTGTTCCGCTGAGAACACCGGATTGGATTGACCGCGCAAGGCCCGGTGTTTGTTATGCACCGCTGAGCATTTTCTGCTGCGAACTTCCATGGTGGTGGCAGCAACCCCCGCACATCATATGCCAGAAGACCCAGATGCAACATCATTACGGTTACCAGTGTTTAGACTTTTACGTATGCAAGTCGAGGTAAGGGCATTCATGCACATCCATCTGCACAGTGCCGTCAAAGGTGGCTGGGGTATCAATGCACATGCTGGAGAATGGCAACACACGCCATCCTGGACCAACACGACTGTCAAGCTCTGTGTTGCTTTTCATGCAAGACTGGCGGTGCTGCGCTGGCTTGTCTGCATGGACACCCGCATGTGAACGGCTCAAGGTGCTACTGCATGACGGCACACATCACTCTGCCTGTCTTTCCCAGCCGTCCTGCATGGGTAGGACGAGGTGACCTGTACTGCGTGAAGGCCGTGTCTGCAGCTGTTGAAAAGCCACTGATTGAGGTGGCCGGTTGATACGAGGAGGCTGGGAACAAGAGGCCAGGGTGCCGAGTGTGGGTGAAGACGAAATCTTCGTGCCGTACACGTGGCGCGAAGACTCTGG
This sequence comes from Polychaeton citri CBS 116435, assembly GCA_010093785.1. Lineage (NCBI taxonomy): Eukaryota > Fungi > Ascomycota > Dothideomycetes > Capnodiales > Capnodiaceae > Polychaeton > Polychaeton citri. The sequence goes on from MU003847.1 coordinate 78,987, forward strand.
GCAGCGGAGAGCATAAGGCTAACCACAAACGACACCAGTCATGACTACGATACTGCCCCTCCAGACGATTTCGTTTCGCCACTGATGGAGGCCTCCTCCACAACCCGCCATCTGTAGAAGTAAAGAGGATGTCATGGCTACCGTATCGAGATCCCGTTCTTCTACATAAGGCAATGCGGTTCTGGAGGCGGGGAAGCAATGCTGCTAGACATGGTTTCGCTGAGGAAAAGAAATTCCCTAGTGGTGGTATATTTTTGCATGCAGAGCTAGGGATATAGCTGTGAGTCATGACAGGGAAGGCCTCGTCGACATTTTTTTGCGTGGGGAAGGACGCAGGCGTGGACAGCGTTGAATATCGAGCATTGGCTGTGGCGGTGGATTTCTTGCCCTCTCTCCCAGCAGTGATCTTCACAAGACAGGTCACATGGGTGAGATTCTCTTCCCTGGTGGCAGGTGAGTTCAATGTCAGCCAACACTAACGCGTGATGATTGATGCATTTGATGCAGCAAGTCAGACTCTGTGCTCTGCATTTGCCATATGCCGACGTAATCCAGCAGCATGGTCTATAGTGTGGGAGATGGGTGGACGCCGAGGGATCATCGGGTGCGATGGCGATTGTTCGCGAGAGCAGACAACGTCTGTTCGTATTCAAGTAGAAACCATGACACACAGGAGACTCTTGCCATCGACCGAAAAAGCCTTGGGAGCAACGAGTAGCGCAATTACTGTCCACCTGGGCAGTAGTGAAGGGCCTCGGCACGACATTGGCCAGGTCTTTGCTGCAAGGTACCAAGTCGAACAGTCCCTTTTACCCCTGCATTTCCGCTGCTTCCGCGCAAGCTACGTCCTGTTCCTGTCCCTACTGCAGTGTGTCCCTCATTCGGACAGCCCTTGCGGTGCTGTCTCTGGCTGTTCTCTTGCGAGCCGAGAATGCCGGCGGAACGTTGTGGTCTCGGGTCCCTCTCCGCCGGCGTGGTGACGGTAGGATGGCATTACGGGAGATCTCATACTATAGCGATGAGCACTGACAGCCGGGGAGGGAGAAACGGCTCGAGACTGACGACGGTGGCTGCCATCCCCTCGCAGGCGTGAGAAACGCTTCCACGTTGCCTGCGCCTTGACTCTCGTACCTGCAGCCCATCGCCCCACCCGCCTTTTGTCCACGCTAGCCAGAATGGCTTACCAGGTACTGCAGCACGCTCGTCCATGTGTGTCTGGTGGCACTCATTGTCTCCTCTGCTGGGAACAGGACAAAGAGCATCCAGAGACAGGACAACCGTCAAAAATAACCCCATGCATTATCGATATCTCGCGGCATCTGGTTTCGTTGTTTGGGCAAAAGCGCCCACTCGCAGGCCCGTGGGCGGCTTTGGGGTGTCTATTACGAGACGCTGGACGTCGGACGCAACGCCATTGGCTGTCTCAGAGGGACCAGCGCAGAGTCTGCCGCCCGCTCCACAGGCGATGCGCTACCATCTGTATCCTTCCGAGTCAGGCAACGCCCCTGCTACAACAGCATAGCATCAGGGGAAACCTTGCAGACGCATGCTGCCATCCTCCTCGGCGAAACCCACCTCAGGAAAAGTCTTCCCCCCTTATACTGGTGGTGTTGACACGAGCCAGAATGGGCCTCCTCACGCCTCCAGAGTGACACAGGCGCCTACCCAGCGCGAAGCGATAATCCGGTGTCTTGGGGCAGGCCGACGTGTGTCTCTGAAACGTCGCTGGCGGCTGGGGTCTCTCAGAGCCGCACGTCCATCCATCCATCCACCCACCAGTGCGACCGCGACCATGATGAGTAGAGAGTTGACGCCGCCCCGGTGGCTTGTTGTCGAAACAAACGGCCAAGGCCGATGGAATCGCGCAGGAACCCGTCAATGCTGGTGCAGAGGGGGGGAAACTCGCCGCCCAATCACGGCTCCACAGTGCCCTATAGTGGAAGATGATCGCAATCTGGCGCTGGGACCATTCACGTCAATCCACCACAAGCTTCTCTTGGTCGGATGCGACACGGCCCTGGCACACGACGGCGCTCGCTTTTGGAGGCAACTCTTGCTTGCTTGGCTGCCGGCCCACCCCTCGATGCACGGTGGGTTGCCTGTGTTTGGTGAACATGATGTATGCTTTGTTCGTGTCCGATCGCTTGTGCCCAAGGGCCAGGCCTCGCCCTGCAGCAGCATACATTATATCCTTCCCTTGTCCTTCCCACGCTCGACTCTCCTCCTGGTCCTGCATACCGTCTATCGCTTCCTTAATCACCTGCTTGCTAGGAGACTCTTTCGTTACGGTCTTCTGCTCGTCCTTCGTTCCTGACACACACAAACACACAGTAATCCGGTAGAGAACCCGCTACACTAATCAATCGGGAACTGCACACAATCACACAGATCCCGAAAATGTCCAAGAACCTCGCTCTACTTGGCCTTGCCAGCGTTGTCGCTGCTGGCAGCTGGGGCTCTCCGCCAGACTCATATGGCTCCAGCAGCTGGGGCGGTGATGAAGGCAGCCACGGTGGTCCAGGAGGATATGGCCCTCCAGGCTACGGCTCCGAGACCACTTCCTCGTGGGCCACCTCTTCCGCTGTGGTTCCATCCCCATATGCCAACACCACCTCCAGCAGTGCCACGCAGCCACCAGTCTACTCGAGCCCAAGCTCCAGTTCCACCTCCAGCTCCAGCTCGAGCAGCTCTGTCCCATCAATCCCGGCCTACTCGTCGCCTTCAGTGCCTCTCTCGACTGGCCCTCTGAGCTACCAGACTTCGTCTTCCAGCAGCTCTCCGGTCTACCCAACGAGCTACCCAGTTTCGTCTTCCAGCAGCTCTCCGGTCTACCCAACGGGCTACTCCAGTTCGGCTTCAAGCAGCTCTCCAGTCTACCCAACCAGCTACCCAGTCACCTACTCCCTCTCCACCTCGTCGAGCGAGAGCATCCCAGGCTACAACACGACCTCGTTCGCGTACTCACCTAGCAGCTACGCCCCAAGCAGCTCCACCCCGGTCAGCGCTGTTACTCCAAGCAGCTACAGCACTGGTGTTGTGCCTTACCCAAGTGGCAACACCACGGTCCCAGCCACCTACCCTACGGCTACCTACCCAGGCACCACCGTTACTGACGTGACCACCATCTACACCACCACCTGCCCTGCTACATCCACCCAGGTCACCAGCGGAAGCACCCTCACCACCACCTACCAGACCGTCTCCACTGTGACCTCGACCTACCAGACCACCATCACTGAGAGCGTCAGCACTCCGGTATCCGCCACTCAGCCAACCACCTACCCAGGCACCACCGTTACTGACGTGACCACCATCTACACCACCACCTGCCCAGCCACCTCTACCCAGGTTACCAGCGGAAGCACCCTCACCACCACTTACCAGACGGTCTCTACAGTGACTTCTACTTACCAGACAACCATCACCGAGAGTGCCAGCACCCCGGTTTCCGCCACACAGCCAACCACCTACCCGGGCACCACTGTCACTGATGTGACCACCATCTACACCACCACCTGCCCAGCCACCTCCACTCAGGTCACCAGCGGAAGCACCCTCACTACCACCTACCAGACCGTCTCCACCCTGACCTCAACCTACCAGACAACCATCACTGCTAGCGTCAGCACCCCGGTTTCGGCTACCCAGCCAACCACCTACCCAGGTACCACCGTTACTGATGTGACCACTATCTACACCACCACCTGCCCAGCTACCACTTCCTACGTGACTAGCGGCACCACCGTCACCTCGACCTACCAGACCGTTTCCACCTTGACCTCGACCTACCAGACCACCGTCACTAAGCCAGTAGTGACTGTGCCAGCTCAGCCAACCACCGTCACCGAGATCACCACCTCCTACACCACCTACTGCCCAGTCACCACTACCAAGGTCACCAGCGGCTCCACCATCACCTCCACCTACCACACCATCTCGACCGTCTACTCGACCATCAGCACGAGCGCCGTCGTGACCCCATCTACCCCAGTCTCTGCCACTCAGCCTACCCCAAGCACCATCTACAGCACCATAGTTGTGACCAGCACTTGCACCGAGTACTCCTGCACTGGCGAGCAGACCACCTACACCACGGTCGTGCCAACCACCTATGTGCCAACCACCTACGTGCCGACGCCATCCTCTGAGGCCACCTCTCCAAGCTCCCCAGCCGTCCCAGAGACCACCACCTACACCGCTGGCGTCACCACCACCAAGAAGTACAGCACCATCTACTCCACCGTGATCAACACCATCCCGTGCACCGAGTACTCTTGCACTGGCCAGAGCACCGTTGTCACCTCCAGCTACCCAGTCGGCCCAACCTCCCCAGTGCAGCCACCGGTCTACACTTCGCCAGCTCAGCCATCGTCCGAGTCGAGCGTGCCAGTCCCACCTGTCTACACTTCCCCAGCTCAGCCATCATCTGAGTCGAGTGTGCCAGTCCCACCGGTCTACACTTCCCCAGCTCAGCCATCATCTGAGTCGAGTGTGCCAGTCCCACCGGTCTACACTTCTCCAGTCCAGCCATCGTCTGAGTCGAGCGTGCCAGTCCCACCTGTCTACACTTCTCCAGCTCAGCCATCGTCTGAGTCGAGTGTGCCGGTCCCACCTGTGTACACCTCACCAGTGGGCGAGACTCTGACCACCTACTCAACCCTCCAGACTACCGTCACCTGCACTGAGTACTCTTGTACCGCTTCCGCCAGCACCCCAGCCACCGGTGTCCCAGTCCCACCATACCCAACTGGCCCAAGCAGCGCTTCAACCTACGGCCCAACTGGCACCGCTGCCCCATCAGTCAGCCAGACATACCCAACTGGCCCAACTTTCACCGGCGCTGCTGCTAAGAACGCCATCGGCCTTGCTGCCGGTCTGGTCGGTCTGGCTGCTCTCTTCTAAATCTAATCCTCCCCTCTTACTACAGGCGGATTGGTTCCTGTATAGGTTTGAAGATAGAGCATCCTACTTCAAGCGAACGGCTGCAATGAAATGAAATCTCTCCCTCCCTTTCCATCACGCTCTTCCCCTCATCCCATCTACCTACTGTCGAGATACATACGTACATACATGGATGCTATTCCTGAGAATGTCTGGAAAAGGAAAACTTGAACTGGGTTCGTTTTAAATAAATGGATGTTTTGGGGCAGCTTACATATATACATCCCACTCGTGGTCGCTGTGTGGACGACCCGGTGGGAGGCTGCATGAGCTAATGTCTTGTAATGATACTTTTTGAGACCTCAGAATGTGAAAAGTGATACTGTCATTTACCTTTTGAATTTATGAATACCTATCATCCGTTCCTGTGATGTTGTGTATATGCAGTAGTATTCAGTGTCTCGACTCTTCGGGCGAGAATAAGAACGAGACCTCGTATCTGTGGGTTCGCTCTGGCAAGTGGCATGTTCGCTCTTCATCGTAAGTTGAATGTCATCGCTTCTATGTCTGTTTTAGGATGATAGTTTGCATTGAAATTAACGACACTGGACTCTCCGCAACGACCATCCATTATCTAGTATATGATTTTTTAGCATTGTGTGGAATGGAGTCAGCCACTGCGTAGCTGCGAGAACAGCATCTGTATCTATGAGTCCAAGTTTGGGTCGAGATCAATCCCAAGGTTGCTATGAATGCGAATCAATGGGAAGACCGGTTTGAACTCTACAACGTCTTCAGTACATACGGACATGTTCGGCGAGCCGAGACCGCACCTGTATAGTCGTTGCGTGCAGTGTCCTTCCGGCGGTACACATGTTGTCGTGTTTCACTTTGCCTACGCAGGCGAGTCGATTGGGACAGTGCAAGGATAGAGGCCTCTGAGATGTGTGTCAAGCAGATACAGTGAATACCTTGAACGCCTCGCTTATATACCTATCGAACCTAAGAAAAGTGCTCAAAGTGGTATCTACATGAACGAGTAATGTGACAGATAACTTTCTCCAGAAGTTGGTGCATGTAACGTGTATGCTTTAGCAAGGGCGCAAGCGTTCGCCACTGTCATCTCTGAACCCCCTTCCAGACTCGTCAACGTGGGCGCCGTGGATGGGCGTCCATCACGATCCAAGGACAGAGTTGACACGCAGCCATGAGTGGACTTTCATCTTGTAATGTCCCTCCTCACTGCGATCCCATGCAGCATCGCTCGCCTCGGCGTGGCAGTCCCCTGTGCGATCGACTTCGCGCGGCCGCGTCTGTACTCGATCGCCGCCAGGGCAGCTGCTCTATCGAAGCCTGGGTTCAGGGGATCCACCACAGCTGTGCCCGGATCATTCTGCTCGGCTTGCGCTGCGGCTTGGTGTGATGGGGCGTATGAGGTGTGATTGACTGGTTTGGAGCCCACGCTTAGGGGTCGGGATGGAGGGCATGAAGAGCCGTCGTCATTGTGCGGAGTATCGAAGCTGGATGTGAATATGGGCTGTGGGCGGGGGCGGACAGGTGTGTCGAAGTGTACAGGGATCGTGGTCGTGGTGGTTTTGCTTTGACGGAGCTCGGCTTCTGGTAGTGGTATGCGGTGAACCGGGGAGGCTGGCTGATTTTCCAGATCTACAACATCAGGATCGATCTCCATCTCATCTATGATGACTTCCTCGGTTTTCTCTAGCGTGATGAGTTCGATCTGGGGTTGCGGCAGAGACGATGGCGGGGTAGGTGCTCTGGAGGTAGGCTGTGGTCGTTGCAGTCTCTGCCTTCGGTGGCATGCGCAGCAGCCGAACCTGCACTCTAGTTGCAGGAACTCGACCATGTCGTCTGCGCGATGCCTCCATCGTCTCTCCCTTGCAAGCTCGTCCTTGAGGTCCTGGGTTTCCATTGCGAACCTCATTCTCTTCTGCGGCGACGGCGATCCGGTGGGTACGTTCTCCTTGTCATCTTCCACATGTGGTAGAACTAGTTGGAATGTCTTCTTCGGACTGGCAAACTCGTCATCGCCAACTGGCAAAGCAATGCGACCTTCAGCTGCTATGCGCGCGACTTCCTCCTGTTGCAGGCTGCTCTTGAGCGCTTCCTTTTCCTCCTCGACGACTCTGAGCTGCATTTTGAGTTTGTCGACTTCTTCCTGGACAGACACGAGTTGGTATTGTGCATTGAAGGTGTCTTGGTCGCGGCGCTGTATCTTTTGCTTTTCGAGGTCTAGAGTCTGATTTGTAACGTGGAGTTGATTGCGCGCCGATTTGAGTTCTTCCTGGAGCTTTAGCACTGCAGATGAAGACTTGAATGCTTCTTTCCGCGACCGGCGGATCTCCTTCTCGTAAAGCACCACTGAGGCGGCGAATTGCTCCTTCTCACGTTGAAAATCGTCCTGTTCAAGGTTTGGTCAGCATGTGGGATCGCTTCTTTATCGGTATTTTGCCTACCTTCGTTGCTTCCGCTCTCCTCCCGTGTATCCGTTCTTGCTCTCTAATTTCCTCCATGTCTTTGCGTAGAGCTCTTAGCTCCTCTCTGTATCGGCTGACATCGCTTTCAGCCTCTTCCCTCGCGATCTCTGCTCGACGCAACTTCGCCTCGTCTCTTCTCCGTCGCTCGTTGTGCTCTGCATCCCGATCCCTCACATCCAGGTGTTCGAACCGCTTCACCAATCCTTGAACATGTACGTCGCTGTTAGTCCGCACATGGCTCTGGCGCTGTAAAGACGGGAACTCTGGTAACGATGGCGACTGTGGTAGTAATTGAGCATGTGGCTTGCGGGTGGGTGATGAAGAATGTTGTGACTGTGAGCTGGAGTCTGTTGTCGAATCTGTGCCAGCTTTTTGGGGTGAGGACGACATCGCGTTCAGACGGTGTGATGACAGCTGCTGTAATGGCGAATTCATAGCTCTTCGCTAGGTATTTTACACATTAATCGTCCTTGAAACGAGTGTCGTTGTTATTGCGACGGTATTGCCTCGTGTGGAATTTCTGTAGGAGCGTTAAAGATGTTAGTGGTCGCGCTCGTGCTTGTTTACCCTAGGCTCGGCCGAGGCGACGTCCATAGCAACAGTCGTGCAGGAGCCAATCATCCATCGCGATCGCTTCACCACAACTTGATTGGCTGCGTGCACCGCACCTCTTCTTTTGCTTCCATAGTCCTGGAATGCTATATCATGTCGATCGTATATCAAGAGTTCGGGATCAGCACTTTAAACTTCAAATTTTACGAATTTCTCACATCCTAGTATTTTTGTAGCTTTATACATGATATCAATATGGCTTTATCCCTCGAGACAACCGTTCTTGAACGATCCGAATGAGTTCACGAGACCTCTCAGTTGTCTAAGCATCTCGCATCTCGCATCTCAGCATATGAGTCTGTGGTTGAAGCGGCGACTTGCTACGCGAATAAAAGTTTCAAAGTTGTTGAATGCTGACTGCATTGTCTAAATGTGCTAAACTACTAAAGCCTGCGCATCTACTACCCAGAGATGCCGACCGCATCGTTCTATGGTCAATGGGTCACACAACTCTGAAAGATCGGCTAAGCACGCTACAACCTATTCGATATAGGATGGACTGGCCTTCATGAAAAAAGCCTGAATAGTGTATTGAGGCATTGGAAATGAACGGACTAGACCTCATCGATCTCAGCATACTAATCAGGAGCAACTCCGCCCGTTTGAGCCTACTCGGACAACGTTCGACCTTTGACGTGTTCGACTTAGCACTCGTCAATGGCTGTACAGCTAATGTTGCCGAGACAAAAGTGTAGCGGATGAAAATAAGACGATTCAGCCGAGTTCAAAAGTCCCAATCATGTAGATAGCTGCCATAGACCTTAGAGGAACTACGACGTCGGCTGTCTGAGCGAGGGGCGGGATCGTTATAGACGATGGGCGACTCTGCCTACCGACAATCTGCGCCCGAATGCTTGTCATGGTTGATTTGTCTAGAGTCCACCGAGGCAGCTTCTTACTGCCCTGTATCGGACAGCCCTGCTAACGATCATGTGAAATTATGGTTTGGCCGCCTACCTACAACTTGATGCTCACTTGCGCAGATCACTCTAGTCCTTTCACGTGTTCGCCACCCTTGAACCTATAAGTCTCTCTTTCTCTGTTCATGCCTGACCTACCATCATCATCACCGCAACTTGGCTTGAATCAAATTGACGTCCAGTCTGGCCGACGTTGTCATGGACAAAGGTGAAGAAGCAGACTTGGCCGCACGGTAAGTTTACCTCAAACGAAACATGCCGGATCACCTAGATTCTGACAAGTTGCCAGGTATGAGCGTAACCGTGTTACTTCGCCTCTTCTCCGTCTACCTCGCGAGATCCGCGACAAGATTTACACTTTCTTCCTAGGCAACAAGATCCTCCATTTGACAGGAGACTATGACCAAGAACAGCAGGTCCCACCTTTCGTTCATAGGGTGTTGGCCAACGTCTGTCCCTCGAAGATAGACGATATTGAGTTTTCGACCACCTACTACCACAAAGCATTGAATACCTATAACGGGCCCAGACGCTTTGGATCCAATCTGCTTGCCGGGCACTTGGATTGCCTGTCGAGATGGCCGCCAGGCCCATGGATGGTGAACATGGCTGGCCAGTACTTCAACGTATGGCTGCTACAGTCGTGTCGCCAGGTCCACCAGGAAGCCTACCTTGTTCTGCTACAGACGAACACGTTCAATTTCCTCGACCCAAGTGCTCTGATTAGCGTCATCGGGAGCAAGGCGGTGCCATGGAGCCACTTCCAACACATTCGATCTCTGTCCCTCGGCTTGCAAATTGGAAACAACGAGGGTCCTTGTATCCCTCCGGCATACATAGGCTTGCTCACTGGAGTCAGGCACTTGTCAATGACCATCGAGTTGTCGTTCTAGTCTGACGAAGAACTTTATGATCTCTTCACGAGCGCAGATCCCGAGACCCATCAACTCGGAAGGATCAGCATTGCAGGTCTATGCAGACTGTCCTTAACCTCGGCAGAGATATTCTGCTGGCGTAATGATGATGATTCAGACGAAGCAGAGACGGCCCAAGTGGCGAAAGCCATCGAGCGCAAGCTGTTAGGCAAGTGATAATATGGGATCGAATTGTTAGCTGATGATGTCAGCCGCGACGAAGCATCCGACTGCTAAGCATGCTCATGAAGCATCGGCGTCAGATTGGATATGTAACGGACGAAGCGTCACCTAGCTATGGAAAGTAAGGTAGAAGAGGGAAAATTTTGACGTAACTCATGATTGGGTGTGATACAATGTAGCATCATCTGAACGAGTTTTTTCATGTTGAAAAGAGTAAGCTAGCCGCAATTACAGGCGTAAGCACTCAAAGGGTTCGAGCGAAGACAAGAAAGATGGACACAGGCCAGAGGGCTCTCACATCTCAGCGAGAGCCCTGCCAGGCGCATTCAATGGTCAGAGCAGAGCGACATCACATCGCCTCGCAATAAACACACCTAAGTCCCTCAGTGAGTCGTCCGCTTCAGATATACCCCAATCCATGCACAGCAGATGTAACAAAAAACCATGTAAGGCGTCTATCGGTTGCTCTTGGCCACACGCTCCAACTCATCCTTCTTCTTGATGGCGTAGCTGTTGCTGCTACCCTTGGCAGCGTTGATCAGCTCTTCGGCCAAGCACTCAGCGACGCTCTTGATGTTGCGGAAAGCAGCTTCTCTGGCGCCAATGGTGAGGAGAGCAATGGCCTGGTTGACACGGCGGAGTGGTGACACATCGACGGCTTGACGACGGACGGTACCTGCGCTGCCGATACGGGTGGAGTCTTCCCTAGGACCGCAGTTGACGATGGCATCGACGGCGATCTGGATTGGGTTCTGGTCGGTCATGATGTGAATCTGCAGATCGCTGTTAGCTCCATATATTCGGCCTGCCTCTTTCAAGATTGTGGGACGGTTGGACATACGATCTCGAAAGCGTGTGCGACGATACGGACGGCCATGAGCTTCTTGCCGTTGTTGCGGCCGTTCATCATGAGCGAGTTGGTGAGACGCTCAATGATTGGACACTGGGCCTTGCGGAAGCGCTTGATGGCATAACGACCAGCAGAGTGAGGCATGTAGACAGGTTGGCGGATCTGAATGTAGTCGCTACAGGCAGGGAATCAAGTCAGCACGTGTGTACACCTTATCGTCGCCCACTACGGTGTCTCCCATGCGTATCGAAATCCAAAATCTCGCCAAGGTGCGCATTCCATCTTTTGCCAGCCATTCTAGCTGCGGGAAAGAAAGCAGCGACTCACGTCAAAGAGATATCTCTGATCTCGACATCCTCGTAGCTCCACTTGTTGAAGAGCTTGGTGGTGCCAATCTCCTGGGTGACGTCCTTTGGCAGGACTGGGTAGCCCTGAGGCGCCTCGACTTCGACCTCGCCGTCAGACATTTTCCGTGTAAAAGACTGGAGTCCCTTCTCTTTTTCTTTGACTGACACCCGCGAAGAGATCCTTGAAGTTCGTCAGGAAGACAACTCAAGGAAGGGAATGTCGTGTTGGGATGTGATCGTGTCGCTGAGTGTAGTCGGATTGTGCGCCAGCGAAGTTCGAATAATGACTTGCCCGCTTGTGCTGTTCGGTATTGCGCCTTGGCATCCTTTCTTGCCCGTGGGCTTCCGCCAAGAAAATTCTGCGCACATTGATTTTGTCAAAGTCACGTGGAGCGGGCTGTCAACGGCTGTGATGGAAGGTGTAGCGACACACCTTGGCAAGGCCGGAAGCGGTTGGCTGAAATGCCACAAGGCACCAATGACGGGTGTCTCCGCAAGGCTTGAGCAGTTTGCCTTGATGTTTGCCTTGTGTTCTCGGGCTGTTGTTTTGTAGCATAACTGATTTGTTGGCCTGCCGAGCGTGATGATGACAATATCTTCTTGTATTTTCGTGCAGTTGAAATGCACGATAAGGCTTGAGCGGATGGGACGCAGGAGATAATGGCTACTGAAATTGCATTTTACTGTCTAACTTGCAGAGCTTACTACTGTGAAACGTTGCAGAATGACCGCGCAGGGTATCATATCCTTCGCCACCATGTTGGACACCACAGCCCTAGTCTCACTCACCTATAGTCATCTGTTGCACCTTGGTGGTGATATGGCCTCTGAGATTTACCACATCTTCCCGTACGTTATCGCAGGGGCCCACCGCTGCTTAGATTTATGCCACTGGGTTCCGTTTCCCATCACTTCAATACTCCCGTGCCCATCTACTGTCGATTATTCACACACCTCGCACACATCTCCACCTGGCACTGAGAACATTGCAATATGAAGTCCCGCAAGACATCTCCACATTCCTCGCATTCGCAGTCAGGTTCGTCGACTCGCTCCCATCGGTCGTGAGCGCATTCATGGTTGTCGCGCAGGTGGTTCACCATAGTAGCAACAGCGACGGCTCCTCCTGGTCTTCCTCCCCGGTTGACTACGTTCTGAGCCCGCTCGAGCAGGCGTTGTTCGTCAAACAGGAGGCATGTGCAGGTGCGCCAGGTCGCGCCACAGCGATAGCAGAACTCTGCTTTACAATGGCAGCTGGGAACTTGTTAGCACATCCAATAGATTGAGAGTTACAGAGATGTCCAAGGCTTACGTGATGTGATTGCAGCCAATCCGTAGATCGACAACTCTGCCGCAAGCATTGCAACGCTGCCATCCTTGCTCTCGAGCTAGGGTGAGAACGCTTTGTACTTCTTCGTCCTTTGGGCAATCGCCAAGGTGGACACTACCTTTACAGACGAGGCAGGTCCGCTCGCCGCAAGCCTGACAGGTTGCTCTGTCGCAAACACGATGGCTGGCGTTGATGTAGGTTGAACACGTGGGTACGTGACAGTAGATCTTGTCTTTGTCGTCAAGCTCTTCTTTCTTATTCGCGAACTGAGCCGCCAGCTGCCCATTCAAAAAGAGGCGAACACTGTCGAATGGTATTGGCTGGCGGCAACAGCGCGGTGGATAGAGGGTTTCATCTTTGAGAGTCGCGGCGAAAAGCGAGTTGAGGCAGCCATCGCAGTAGAGATGGTTGCAAGGCAAAGTGGAGATCTCGTCCGGTGGGAATTGGCCGAAGCAGGTGTGGCATTGGTAAAGTGGAATCCGCATGTGCTCTGGAATATCGCCTGCAGCATTTCCATCGAGCTTGTGAGGAACACTCGTTCTTACTGCGTCTCCTTGTTCTTCTGCCCTACTAGCGACGGCGCGTGCGTCATCAGGAAAACCGCGAATGATCTTGTAATGGCTGAGCTCGGTTTGGAACGATTGGCGAGCGATGTGAGAGTCTTGACGCACTCTGCTTAGCTTAGGTGCTGGCTCGACAGTAAGTGTTGCGAGGTCTTCGAGCTGGAATTTGATTATAAGCTGGGCTGTCTCATCGTCAAGGTCGTCGAGAACACTTGTCCAGGACGCCATGTTGCTTGACTTGATGAGGTGGTGGAAGGAGCGTCAAATGAGACGTTGTCTAACAGGATAGCTATGAGAACGAGGAAGCATTATTTGTATTTCCTTGGAAACTTCTTTGTTCAGCACGTTCAACAAACACGTTGTCTTGCTACGGACCTGCATTCACGTGCATCGGAAGAACCTTGACAGGCCCGATTGTCAGTAGGGTGGCTGGGTACTGTCGACACGAATTCACGAACTGCCTAAGTGAATCGCAGGCACTGCTCTGGCGTGTCTAAGGCGTGTTTAGGTTATATCGCCTCTCACACTGCCCCCTTAAGATGTGTGAGGGGAAAAGGTGGGGGGCTCTCCGCTTGCTCCTGCCCCCTTTTGCACCACTGGATCAGGAATTCTTACGTAGGATATGTATGTGAGCGTACGATACGTTGCAAAGCGCCATTTGCATGTTTGGATTGATTGCTGATTGCGCAAGCCACCCTCTAATGATATTGTATCCTTTGCCAGGATGGAGTCACTCACTTCCCACAACTTGAAACACTATCGCCTTCTCCTCTAACGTTACAAGCGGTCCGTTTCTCTCTCCGACTGCCGTTGTCAACCAGTCCTCTATAAGAGTCTGGAGGAAGTGGTCAGCAATGTGGGCGAGGGACGATACGTAAGGTCCCTCGCCAGCGCCCAAACCTGAAATAGGGGTGTCGGGAAATGAACGCGACAAAGCGTGAATTCAGCGCGTCAAGTATGGAACAAAACATCGTTTCGGATACTTGATGGGTTGGAGAATGCGTGACGTTCTCGTAGGTGAGGCGTGTTGTTGCGATGTCACTGCCTATTTCCTTGCCCTATCTGCCGCAAGCAGGTTGGTACAATCTCTACTCGTAAACAAGTCCCGACCTTGTTCTTCACGACAAACTCACTCTCAAGCCTCGTAGGCAGTCACATCTCGCCCTCTCAAAAGGGACTTCACCAGAAGCAACGCGGTGGGTAGAGTGTTTTGTAGGGGAATAGGCGTAGGTCGTAGATAGGGGAATCTTTCATTTAGTATAGAAACACTGCTCCTAAAGGCTTGTTTGCGAGTCCAGAAGCAAGCGGTATGCCTGTGACTGTTGCTCTGTACCACCGCTTCACAAGTTCTTGGAGGAGGGACAGTTCTCCACTCGTAGCGAGCCAGTCCTGGCGGTAAACTTGTGAGCCAATAAAAGCTCGGTCGTTGGGTCGTCCGTGTCACCCATCCCTTGAAGCTGTAACGGTTGATGCTGGTTTTTGGACAGCTTGGTAATGTTGTGGGTAAAACAGGTTCACAGGAGAGGACAAAGGTCAATCTGGGCGTGGTTCCGCCTCTTGGGAAGATGTAGATATGTAGGAAGTGCATTGAACGTGGTGGACACACAATTCCAGGGTGCAGGTAAGGCCACGAACCCAGGCAATCGCCAACAACCTGAGTGCTAGACGAGCCTGCGACTTGGGTTTACGATGCATTAGAGACAATCGAACGCGTCAAACGCAACTTTCGTAATGTTGAATAACGCGGACCGCTCTTGCATCGCTGCTCGTGTAATCTCCACGCTTTTGACCCGACCAGCAGTTGAGGCTGCGGTAGAATGCACCTGTGTAGACGTGGCGCAAAGGAAAGGAGCACTCCTGAGAGCCGTGTGGAGGAAATGTCCCTATCGTTCGGACGACCTTGCCTGGATGATAATCATGCTCTGGCCGTGGCAGGTGTTCCACGCAAGACTCGCCAACAGCGCCTAGCCGCACAAGGCATCTCCCACCGCACAGTGTGTGAGTCGCTCGCCTCTGCTCGGTGGTTATCCATCCTCCAAGTTCAGCAATGAGTACCAGTCTCGTACGCCCCTGTCCTGTAAAGAAGCTGCAGAGCCGTAGCAGGGTGACCACACTGACAACTTTAGGGAGCTAAGCGTTCGAAGCTCCCCCTGACGCTAGATTTTCCCGCGCTTTTTGCAAAATGCTGCTGCCACGACCACCGCCTCTCACTCTCTAGCATCGGCAAGACCAACAACGACAAGGACAGGTCACGGTCAGGGCCCCCAAAAGTCTCCAAAAAAAAAAGATTGAAAGCCATTACATCGGCTACAACGCGAGTGACGCTCGCGGGACCATTACCCATCTCTACTAGGTCCAATTAGTTTATGGTCGTTAAGACAACCGAGGCGAGGGATTGAACTCGGCGCCCTGGCGGCTGTGACCAGCAGCGAGCGCTAGCCTCTTGAGGGGCTACCCCGAGGGTAGCGAAGCGAAACCTCAAGAGAGCCCTGCGCTCGCCCACTGCGCCAACCACACCAGGACTTCGGGCTGAGCCCGCGTTGAATGTGGATGCAGGTCTTCTGAATATATACCTTCACCTGGTGTGATTTCCGTTTGCTGTGCGCAGGAGGGTCCTGGGTATACGCCGCTCCATGGGCCTATGAGAATGATCGTTGTGAAATCCCAGGAGGATGCCCCTGCCCATGCTCCGCCTCGGTTTGTTTTTCCTTCCTTTCTTTGCTTTGCTTGGGAGGTTCAACGTCGCGAGTGCGCTATACCCACTGAGTTGCTTCCCCGTGACCAGGTTGGACGCCTGAGGCACCTGCTCACAGAACGCGTTGTGGCTACTCCCAGTCCTCTGCGCGAGTTAGATGACATTGCCAGCGGGAAGGGGTTTATCCAGGATTCTCTGCTTTTGGCGTTGTCGAGTCCTCCAGACAAGACTTCTCCCCTATTCGTGTAGCCAAACACCTTGTTGCAGAGGGCGCGCTGTGTTCTGGCACGCTCACAGCGCTCCTGATTCTCAGGCTCATGCGCATGCCTCTTTCCACTGTGTCGGCATCAGCTGACAGCCAGCAGACAATCAACAGCAGCCTGGAAATCAGATTGTGTGGCCTCATGCCCTAGACAACCTCAATACTCGCGCTTCTATTACCTTGCTATCAAGGTATAGCCCCAACAGACAGACGCAAGCGCAGGCGCGTGAGAACCGCCACCACAACTTGTGATCTCATCTTACGCCTTGCGACCGTCGTTCTACCCACCGCAGCCTGGTCCGCCATCACGGTCTAGGCAACCATCACAGCCACGAAAAGCGCACCGCTGAACATGCATAATCGAAAACGTTTGGGTCCTACAAGCGGACACATTGTACGGCGCACCATTATCAGTTCAGGCTGGCACTGCAGACACGACAACCATAAACGGCATGGAACATGGCAACAGTCTCAGACGCGCACACTCTTTCAGAAGTCGCGACAGACCTAGCGCAAGGAGAAGAGGATAGCTGGCCAGGTTCAGCGCACAACCGAATGTTACTTCTCACGTGCCTCCCAACCAAGGGTCACATCACCACAGTAACAGGTATCACTCGAGAAGGGCACAGGAACCTTTCTGGTACCCGATGATAAGAAAGAACGGGAGACCGTACTGAGAATCCATTCGCCATACAGTTGACACAGAGCGGCCGCATCTGCATACAGGATGTCGGTGATGTAGAAGTCAAAAGCTACCGACATTCTGGCGAGTCGTTCGTGGCTAAAGACTTGAGAACACGTGGTCCACAGTCTCCAGTATATCTCAGGGAGTTTATTGCAGCACTCCATTCCTAGGTTGAGAAGACACTGCAGATTTGAAGCCGCGATCTGACTTTGATGAAGTCGTGGAGTCTCGCCTTCTCAAAGTATGGCTGATCGAGGGAACCCATGACACTCCCAGTCTTTGCGTGCAAACGCCCGAGTTCTGTTTGAAGCACATGCTGGCAGGGGTGTGATGATTTGACTATAACCGCCCAACCTGTCTGCTGTGGGTTTGAGGGCACGTTGCAAGCTCCAGGTAGCCTCGTAACCGAGCATACTAATCTTGTAGAGTATGACCGGTGACCGTGTGTCTGTTGAGCATTGGCAAACCCACGCAAAATCGGAAATTCCCGCAAACGACCGACTCCGACCTAGTTTCGACGTTGACACTGCGCTACAGGGCATAGAGATGGCGGCGATGTTATTCCTGCGTAGAGAAGCACTGCCCCTGACTGGGGCCATGTTAAGGGCGAGTCGGAATCGATCAAAATAGACAACGCTTGGTGAACCAAGGGGAGGTTGTGCGCGATGCATTGATGCACCATACCGTTTCACACCGATTGACGATACAAGCAAAGAACAACTAATAGCTGCTGTTGTCAGCATGGATGGTTGCTTCGTGCCTTGCTGATCAGCCCATAAGCTGGCCGTGGTCCTCCGGCGGCCACCTGGTCTGCGCGAAGCTCAGACATCTCTTTATGCCTTGAAGCATCTTTCTCGTAGTCTCGTCGGCCAGAATATGAGCTGCGTTCTTCCCAGTCTCATGCAATTTCTCTCGCGCACTGCGCTCGTGAATGCCAACCATGGTAACACCGATAGGCCAGGCTGCCTTTCCAATGCTCAGCCTGAGGTAGGCGTCATTGGCATGGACGTAGCGCTTCTGCTGAGCAAGGTCCACAATCTCATTCACAGCCGCCAAGATGTCCGTCTCGATACTGCCATTCTCCAGCTGTTTGAAGAGGGGCTTGAGACTGTCCCTGGCAGCAATGTACGACTGAGCGGCCTGCTTCCCTGACACAGAGTCCTTGACCTCCTGCGGTCGACGGGTCAAGGCCGCCGCCCACTCCGTCAGCACCATATCGAAGTAGCTTGCCAGCTGCCGATACAGATACTGCCTCCCATCCTTATCCTCCTCCTCAGGAAGGACCATTGGAACCTTCATGTCCTTCTCCTCGAGCAGCTCAATAGACGTCGGTATAGGCCCTCGAGTCATCTTGACCACAGGCGCAGTAAGCTTTCTGTACCTCTTCAAGCGCTGGACATGCGACTCCCCAAAAAGCCGCCTCGGCTCCCCTAGCTCCCTCAGCTTTGCCAGCAGGTTCTCCTCAGCTATGTCCTGCTCGCTCTCTCCTAACGAAGTGCCGTCTGCAGACTCCCCATCGCCCTTCGGCGGCAGCTCAGGCAGCCCCAGCCTCTTCCTCCTCTCCCTCTCTTCCTGCTCTTCCAGCTTCTCCGTCACCCTCCGACTCTCCTCAGCTAACCGGCGCTTCTTCTCCTCTCGCACTGCACTCGCCTCAGCCTCCTCTTCATCCCGCTTCCGCTTCTGTCTCAATTTCTCTTCCCGCGCCCGTTCGGCCTCTTCCTGCTCTTTGCGATACTGGGCCTCGCGCTGTGCTTCGACTTCGCTGCGTTTGAGGTATTTCTTGCCGCCTTCCTGTTTGGGCGCGGCGGCACTAATTTGGAATTTCATTAAACTTGCGAAATCCATTGTGTGTGATTACGTTGAGGGGTGTGGAGGGAGATATGGCGAATGGGAGTGTATTTTAGTATGCGCGAGAGGATTTGAGGTCGTTGCTTTGCGCCGGAATGGATTCCGCTCTTGGCATTTGGGACGGTTGCCGAGGTTGACCTTTTCACGCTAGTGGAGCTTGGCTATTAAGTAAAGTCAGTGAAACACAACTTTTACCTTTTTTCTTCGCGCAACAACACTACAACTCGTCGCATACTCGCATTACTTACATTAATCGACTCGCCGAAGTTAGCTGAGTTCTTTAGTGCGGAAAAAATCTAATATAGACGTTGTTTAAGGGCTCTAGAGCTTTAAGAAAGTAAGTTTACACTTATCTAAGTCTTCACTTTTACGACAACATCTATAATAACTAACTAAAGATTTACTAGTTTACTAACAAGTTTACTATGCGAGTCTATAGAGATTACTATATGCTAGAACAAGTACTTCAGTACTTTACTTACTAGTATAGACTACTTTAAAAAGACCTATCTAGTCTTCTCCTTAAGTTTACTAGTAGACATAGAGCTTCTATAAGTACTTCTTATATACTTGCTATATATTTGTTAAAGACTTACTAACTAGAGTACTATAGAACTAATCTAAATGACTTTTAGTACTCTTAAACCTCTAAGACTATAGACTTCTAGTATATCTCTAAAATAGAGTAGAATGCTTTAGTGGCTATTATAGTAGATAATAGATTAAGTAAGTAAGTAAGATAAGAAGAATACTATAAACAAATTAAGGAAGTTTTAAACTACTAGGTATATTATAGAGACAGTAGAGAGTATTAATGTACTAAATCTATATAAATAGTTATTATAGAAAGGTCTAGAGATCTATCTAAGATAGGTTATACCTATAAGTAAAAGGAGTAGAGTAGTTAATAATAGAAAGGTATAATAGAGTACTAGGGATACTATAGAGTAGAACCTATAATACTATTATATCTATAATATAAGTTAAGTATAAAGCTCCTATCTACTAAGGAAAGATCTATTCCTATATACTATTACTTTGTGTCTAAATCTAGTAGTGTTACGACTACTTCTATAAGTACTTACTTAAGTACTTATAGGATTACTTATATACTACCTCCTATAGTAAGTAGTAGCCTAAGTACTTATATACTAACTTACTTATATGACCTATAGCCTCTAACTATTATGTAGTATAGTCCTATACTATAATACTATCCCTCTCTTAGCCTAGTTGTCCTAACTTACATA
>MU003848.1:0-98458 GCA_010093785.1 Polychaeton citri CBS 116435
CATCTGCACATGAGTCGTCGCGTCGCGTCCGGGTTCCCTAGAGCAGGCGATGCGGCGGATGACGATGTAGCGGGTTTGTGCTCTCCGTCTCTCTCTGGCTCTCGGCATGCAGCAAGCTGCAGCAGTCTCCCTGGTCTCTGGCCTTGTGTGGCCATGTATGGTACAGGCAACGAACGACAAGCAGGTCCCGCCCGTCCGCGCCCACTGTCGCTACAGGCAGAAGGGGTATATGTGTGAGTGAGCGCGAGAGAGAGACAGAGAGAGAGAGAGAGAGAGAGAGAGAGTGTGTGTGTGTGTGTGTGTGTGTGTTTGTGTGTTTGTGGAGGGATCATTATGCGAGAGCAGAAGGAACAGTAAGAGAAGCCCCTTGGAAAACGCCTTTCCACCCTCAGGGTCGCAGCGACAGCAACCTCGACAGAGACCCGCGTGGACGGGCGGGCGGGTGCATGTGGCTTGCATGAGCGCAGGCGTGAAGAGGTCCTTGCAGGGCACGCGTGCATGCAGCAATCAATCCTGTCGTGTGCAGCCCACGTTGTCCTCGTTGCGAGCTCGACAGTAGATCGCCGTCTTGTCCTGCAGGCTGTACCGTGCTGTGCTGTGCTGTGCTGTGCTGTGCCCTGCTCTGCTCTGCTATACCTGCCACTGCCCTGTGAAGCCCGCAACCCTCGGCCCTGGTCTGTGGGCCTTGGATCTGCAAACCAACCTCGCATGCCGTATATGCTTC
This sequence comes from Polychaeton citri CBS 116435, assembly GCA_010093785.1. NCBI lineage: Eukaryota > Fungi > Ascomycota > Dothideomycetes > Capnodiales > Capnodiaceae > Polychaeton > Polychaeton citri. Next base: position 725 of record MU003848.1, read on the forward strand.
CAGTCCAGCAGTACCTTGATCAGACTGGTCAAGGACAGACACATCTCATTCGACCACTGGCCCTGTCGACCGCTCGCTTATCCACGACTCTCGCTTCTGTCCCCCTCGAATCAGGCTAGTGGCACTCCCCTACAGATCTTGATGTGGAAAGCAACATCGGTAAGCTCTTCGTCTCAGCGCTTCATCATCATCATCATCATCATCATCATCATCGCTGTCAGTCAGTCAACCCTTTCTGGACGACAGATTGCGTCCCCCCTGGACCACTGATATCAACGCGTGGGTTGCAACAGCATAGACGTCAAGTGCTCATGTACCGTAAGAAATTAGACTGGTTTCGGCGCACAAGAACGAGATCTGCGCTAGATCCTTCTCGATTCGGTTTCAGAGTGGGCAGAGAGGTCGCATCAGGCTTCACAGGCGTCTCATCCCGTATGCCTCCACCTAACGTTCGGAGGAGCCGGGGCAGGCCACACCCACCACACACACACACACACACACACGCACGCGCACGCTACATCGCCCGTCGTCGTGATCTTCCTTTACCAAGCGACGACCGAACGCTGCGGCAGGAGTCGACACGCGCACCCTCCCCACCGCCGCCGCCGCCGCCGCCGTTCGGCTCCTTTCCTTCCTCTCTCTCTCTCTCTCTCTCTCTCTCCATCCTCTAACTCCTGCCTTCTACTCTCAATCCCTCGTTCATCATCCTCTCACGTTGCCCCTACGCGTTCCCTGGGTCCTCCCGGCTACCGTTCGTCCCGGGTTATGGGAGGACCTCGAGGACCCATCCTGATGACCCATCTATCCCACGCGACTTTCCTGCCGAAGAAATCTCCGATGCCCCTGTGCCTCTCCCCTCCATGCTCAACCCTCAATCGTCCGCTCTATGCCAGAATCTCGGTCTGTCTGCCATCGTCCGCCCCGATCCCTTGTGCGAACGGCCGTTCGGACAGTACAAGGGGCGACATGGCCTGTTGTACCCTTTCCCGCCTGCCAGGCAACGTGGATGGGCGGCAGCAGCAGGCTCATCAAGGTTCGGCTCCTGCTGGATGCATGTGCCATCCGACGTTTGTTCATCCACCTGTCTGCTGTGCTACTCATTGGCCATGCGTGTCGTCGTAACTGTGTGTACCTCGAAACCTTTCCTTCGACGCCTAATCTGTTGGTGGTGAATCCATCTGATGCACAATGTCTGCACAGCATCGCTCGGTCCTGGCTGAGCATCGGCCCTTCCCAGACCAACCTCTTCTAGCCAGGCCGACTGTGGTGATCGCGATGTCATTTACGAAGGGTTTCAGCACGGTAGTCCACTGGAACCACACAGACCCTCCGGATGACCTGGAGTATATGGATGACTATGCAGACGCGGTTAGCAACGACTCGCCTGTTACGTGCGCAACGCGCATCTTTCATTCGCCGAAAGGCACAGGCATCACCTGTCCGAACCCCTGAGATATTACCGCCTCTGACATGGACCGATATATCGTATGCAGCCCTTACCCACTGCGTGAACCCAGGAGTGATAGTGGCAAGCAGCGCGCTTTGGCGGTCGTACGGATCCCCCCCCCCCCCCGGACGGCCAAAGTGCAGTCGCCGCACCGCGACGAAGAGGTTGGCAATTGGCACACAAAGCACGAGAGTTCGGCTTGGTAATACCCTTGCATAGCGGTTCCCTCCCTACTCAGCAGAGCTCAAAGCAGCGTGGACCGCGCAAGACGAGGTGGAGCGCGTTGTAGACTGCGCCTCGAGACTCGAGAGGTTGACGTGGCTGGCAGCCCTTGTCGTCCTCTCTGCTATAGACGGCAGCCCCATGCGTCAAACGAGCCTTTGACTGGGTGTATATACATGTCGACCTTGCTCGGCTGTGTCGTCGTGACAGGTATCGAAGTTGGCAGTCAGCTTATGGCTTGGATGGACGTGGAGGCCTGAGCCTGCCATGCCGTCAGACGTTGTAGCCTCGTAGTTTGTTCAGTCGGGGGAAAGCTCGGTCGCTTCCTGGTTTGGTCGGCAAGTAGACGTGTAAGCCGATGGTGAGATCGTGAAACTCTACGTTGGTCAGATACGGGTCCATGGGAACCATCCGGGGGTGCATCATCATTCCAAAGTCAAAACCAAAGTCAGACCGAAGGCAAAGTTCTTACAGGGAAGTCGATGTCGCTTGGGTGTCTATCTCCAGTCTTGGTAGCATGGAGTACATGAAGACATCGCTGCCAAGAACAAGAGGCAATGCTCATGACTGATAGGAGCACACTTCCGTTGTCAAAGTTGTCAGATTTGGAACACTTTCTGTGAGGTCCGAATAATGATTTGAGTCATCCTCTAGTCAATTAGGCATCATCGAAACACAATATATCCAAAAACTCATTGGTTACCTAGTAAGTCACGCCTGCATTTCCTTCAAACAATACAAGTACGGGTTATCCATGAACGTCCCTCACGATACCAACGAACCCTTCGAGGCCTGGTATCCCTTTCTGTCCCCTCCCCTGCCCACCATAGGCTACTTGTACACTGCCTGGCATGATAAGTATCTTCTCGCCAATGGGTATGAACTCTTTCGTCGAGTCGAAACGGAAAGTGACAAGTAGGGCTTGGGTAGGTTGAACAGCGGCCATTTCACTCGCTGTGTCAATCTCTGCAACTTCCTCGTCAAGCGTGAATGGACTGTGGTCTTGGCGCTCTTGAGATCCATGCCTGATATCTCCAACACCATTCCCGCTGGCGCTATTAGTGCTTGCTTGCGTAGTCGAAACTATCCTAGCTGGAGCGCGTACACTTGCAATGTAAACAACTACGTGGTTACCAACCGCGAGACCATTGACCTCCTGACGGGGGATTTCAGCAACGAAGCTTCTTGCAATCAACGGTTGAATGCTGGCGAGGACCATGCCTTTGCGTAATCTCATCAACGCTGCCTTCGCATCCGTCCGAAGTCCTTTGCCATGTGATTCATCTGGAGCGAGTGCTAAAGTACCGACCTGGTCCGCTCGAAGCGTTCGGACTGGCAGTCGAAGGTTACGTATGCTTGTCACTTCGACTCGGCGCCATTCGTCTCTTGACATCGGAAATGTGAGGTGCGAGCCTTTCAAAGCGCCAGGAAAGGAGCGCGAAGTAGGTAGATTGCTTGACAGCCTACCAAATGGCTTTTCATCCGAATCTTCTGAATCTTCATGGATCTCATGGGTCGAAAAAGGGCCAAGAGTCAGAACATCACCGACCGAGATCTGCCCAGAGCGTAGGTAACCACTCGCAACGATGCCAGCAACTTCTGCAGGTTTTCTGTAAACGTCTTCAATATTGAACAACACACTCGGCGAATTCTCAGGCTGCTCTGGAACAGGAGGGATGGGTAGTTCATTGAGCAAGGCATGCAGATTCGGTATGCCAGTTCCTTGTACCACACTCGTCAAAACAATTGGTACACTCTGCATGAGGTCATTCAGTAGTGGAAGCGCGACTTTGTATGCACCATCCAGTGCAGCTTCTGGCACGTGCTGAAGTTGTTCTTCGGTCAGGTCCCCTGGCACGTTCGGTAGAATGACTGGCTTTCGGTCAGCCGCTTTCAATGCATCGAGGACTTTTGATAGCGTCCCCTTGAGGCCAGTCCGCGATGCTAAGTCGAGCTTGGTGATGACTATGACCAGAGGGAGTCCTAGCTTCAAGCACATGTCGAGTTGTGCTGATGAAAGGTCCATATCTGGCACAACTGGGCCTAGGGACTTCTGTGTCCCAGCAGTACTGCCTGTTTTCCCTGAACTATCTTCCATGTCATCGGCAGGCACGCAAAGTAAAGTCCAATGCGGCGCCCACCCAATCAAACCTTTGACCGTAGTACGCCGATATCGAGGGTGACCTGCAGAGTCGGAGACGAACACCAGGCGATTTCCAGCGCATGCCACGTGCACGTCAATCCAGGAAGCGACATTTCCGGACGCGAAATTGACCACTTCAACAGTACCGTTCACACCATCTGTATAGCCTAGCAATTCTTGAGTGACTGAGCTGGTAACGCCAGAGCTTATTTCGTGCTGATGCTTGAGCATGCTCAGTCGACTTTGGCCACGGCCGTTGTCAAGCGTAGATGTTGTCAGCGTGCCCAGTAGCGACGACTTCCCAGACATAGTAGGACCAGCTAGGGTAACACGCAGTTGTTCAGTAATTTCTGCGGTCACTTCTTCAACGTACGCTGAGGGTGTGAAGTCTCTCAGGTCCCCCTCTAGATGGGACTGCTGAGAAGCGTCTTGGCCCTGAAGACAAGGTTTCACTAGCGCTTCCGCAACAACCAACTTGCCAGTACGGTGCCTGATCTGCCCATGGCCATTCATAGAGATATCCTCCACCCAAGCACAATCGCCAACCTTTTGTTCTCTTAGCACTTCGACCGTGCACCCCAAGCATGCAGCCATCGCACGTAAGTTGTTCAGGCTTTCTGACATTTCATCCTGAGTTAATCCCACCAGAGTCCCATCATCGGCCACACCAATTTCATACAGAGCACCTTGGCTTTCTTCTAACCCATGTAAGAGCTTACCAATTTGGTGAGGCGCCTTCAGCTCTGGAAGTGCATCTGGGAGTGACGGAAGGATAAAGTTGCTTGCTGAAGATGTGTGGTGGGGAGAGGATTGCTGCAACCTCCACAGGAGCTGTGTGGTCAATTGTTGCAAGCGGTGTTGGCGGGTTTGCTGTGTAGCAGTTGCAGAAGGTGTCGAAGCTCCAGATAGGTGACCAGACTCGGAGGCTGAACCCGAGACTATGGGAGACCTGAGATAAGGTTTTCTGAATAGAGTTGAGTGTTTCGAGCCGGTGACAGCTCCAGCCGTACTACTTGACACGAACTTCCTTCGTGGTCGCAGCAGCAAGTGCAGTTTATACTCCACCGGCCCATCCTGTGGTTCAGCTTGTAGCTGGAGGAGAGACATACGTCCACTTTCATTGTGATGCAGACCAGTCTGTATATCCGTTTCCTTGGATGGGTGGGTGAGTGGTAGGCTCGTGAGCACCTCATTCCATGGGGAGGTAACACGGGGCGTGTCTTGCTCCCACGTAAAGATTGATGCCATCTTGTGAGAGACAGCTAAATGCGGATCTGGTCAGAATGTGGCGTCCAATTTGTAGCGAGTTAGGGTTTATCCGTGAACAACACTTCCATAAGAGAGGTGCGAATAGCGTGTAATGGCAAGAGACGAAAACTCATACAATGTCAATGCTCTTATCGATGCCGTAATAATACTACATTTTCCGGTATTGTACCTATTCGTAAACAGCGAGTATTGGTATGCGCTTGGTGTATCCGGAATAGCTGGACTAGTGATTGAAACATTGTGTCTAGGTCCTGAAATGGCTGTTGATTTGGGTCCTATGTTTGCCACCATTCAATCAAGAAATCGAATTTGAAGACATGTTGATAAAGTAAGGATTGCGGTGGGTGGAGTTCTTTGCGGGATGGTAGATTTATGACTGGAGGGAAGAGGTGACGTCCAGAAAGTTGGGTCCGAGCTTCTATGAGTCACGTGTTCGAATCACATGTCAACATGGCGATGTGTATTTATGTCAAGAAGAATGAATATCAAAGTACATCGACGTGTACGAAAGCTCCCATTTAGTCTTGCAACTCTTGAATACTCGGCGACAGGAATCGTCGTAATGGCAAAATTCTCTGTACACCTATAGCGTATCAATCAGCTCAATACTACAAGCTTTATACAAAGAACAGGGCAGCGTCAAGGCTAAAGACGAAAAATTGTCTATAAGACTACAGACCTAAACTATACCGCTTCTTTTCCACTCATAATACATTCATACATCTAGGCCTATATGACATCGATAAATCATTTACAGAAGGGGATGGCAACCGAACGCCGTAGCCTTGCTGTGCTTGTATGAATCGATCATCGAGACAATAGCTGAATACACACCAAGAACCATTGTGACCAATGCGCCAAGGAAGAAGATGACGTTGAGGATGTTGATGTACCATCGCTTTGCGAAGAAACCCCTGACCCATCTTCTCCAGCCGTTATCGTGGCGAATCGTCTGCCCAGTAGCTGGATCGAAACCCTCGCCATCACGCATGGCATCGCGTTGGACGTCCATTGCCACCTTGAGAATTGGTGGGAAAGTGTAGGTGAACTGCATGATGCAGAGGGCAGCCACAAGACCGGAGAGGGCACTGAAGTTGGGGATGGCAGCTGCCAGTATGAATGCAAGCGCCCAGTAGATTGGCACAATCCCGACCCAAAGATACTTTCCCGTCTTCGACGTTATGTCTGGGAAACCGAACCATTCCTTCAAACAGTTTTGGTAGATGACCTTGATGCCGATGTTGCCGTATAGCGCTGCGGCTAGCAGAGCAGAGAGAAGACTGAGAATGTTGCCAGCAACCTGAGCGCCACGAAGCGACATGCCTTGGTTCGCAGGGTTGATGGTATACTGGCCCTGGTATGAGTAGACAAATACACCAAAGAAAAGATAGCAGCCATAGATAAAGCATTCAGCGCAAACGATGGCCTTCCAGAAGTCCATTGGGCGTCTCATCTCGGACATGAATTCACAGTAGAGCATGGCACCTCCATAGGAATAGACTGCTTGCATCAGCCCAACGATCTGATCTGTCAAGGCCGAACCATCAGGGCGAGTACCCGAAGTATGGACTGGCGCAGGTGGATCGATAGGGACGTTGCTTTGGCCATTCGCAGCTTCGTAGTCGGGTGCCGAAGAAGCCACAACCGCCATCGTCATGATCATTACAGTCACATTGAGCCATACAGCGAAATTGGCGATCCACTGGAAGCGGTGCAGAGTTCGAATTTGACCGACCAACATACCGCAGACCTGTTGATTGAGGATTAGTAAGCCGGCTTGAGATAGTCACGTGGTTTCAGAATCGCTTTCGTAAAAGTGAAAAGCATTGCCAGTCCATTCTTTGCTTCTCCTTGAGGAGACAATTTATTAAACGTGAAGAATTTCAGTACTTACCGCCCAGATGACAGCACAGACAATGTAGCAGATGTTGCTGTTGATCTGCCAGAGGCCTTGTGCGTTTCCGATGATGATGACGCCAACATTGAACAGAAGTTGAAGACTCTGCAAGAAATTAGAGCCGTGGCGAGCCCAAGGTCCCATTGTCCTGTAAGCAATGTCTCCAAAGTTCTTCATTGGGTACTTCGTAGAGTCCAATGCAAGGAACATCTGGTAGATGTAGAAACCTGCCACGAATGCCAGCACGCCGAAGACGGTATACAAAGTGATTCCTTCACCGTAACCCATCTGAGAGAGAGCCCAGGGTACTGAAAACGGTCCTATAGAGATGTAAGCATGGGGGTAGCTTGAACAAGCAACTCAGGAGACGGATGTCCCGCATACCGAGGATATCAGTTGTAATCAGGTAGAACATGGCACTCCATCCAGCTGTCCTGGCAGCGCGCTGGGCCTGATGCCATTCTCCATCGCCAATAGGGCTCTGCTGCACTGATGACCCGGGTGACTCCACCTTGGGGTTCTTCTCGTCCGTTGCAACATCCTCAGCGCTGGTATTAGCGGAAACTTGCTTGGACTTTTTGAGTCCCAGAGCCTCGCCCCATGGATGACTGGGCGCAATCATGGCCTCTTCTTCCTTTCGGGACAGCTTCGCCCAGTAGAAGTATTCTTCGATCGTGACGCTAGGGTCATGGGCTAAGCGGCCCAGATCGCGTCCTGCAGCTGTGGTATATGACGGTGGCTCGCCAGGATCGACTGATAGTCTCGGGTCGCCGCCATCGAGAGCAACGACTGCTGGTCCAAAGGCTGCCATCGTGAATAAAATGGGCTCGAGTCACGACTTTGGTGCGATAGACGATAAACGGTGATAAGCAGCAATTGATGCTGACCCAGAAAAACAACACAGTAGTCGAAAGTCGAATCAAGCGGATGACCTGGCCTTCCTCACAAACATATACACTCGAGGCACGTCCAAGCCTCGGTATTTGCGGTTAGAGGTGGCCATGCGAATCGCGTTTGGCCGTTGGCCACCATCACCAAGAAGGCAGGTAGATGGTCACATAGCGGAAGCACACGCGAAAGCCAAGCAACGATAAGCAACTACAAGCATGGAAGATGTAATTGGAGGCGTCTAGCATTTCTCACTTAGCCGTAGAACCCAACCAGCATTGGTGGAGGCAAAGTATCACATACTCCCCTACTGAACTTTGTGCTAGTGGTGGCGACGAACCCAAGCTGGGCTGCATGGACCAATTACGGCGCCAACACGAGCCGAGCACGAAGCATCGATACTCATCAAGATCATCACAATTCTGAGGAAACATTGGGCATCGCGTAACCACAGGAGCCATGTGATGTCGGTGGATTGTCTCAATTTGAACAAAAAGCGCCCTTTTTCTCTTTCCATAAAGTAACACTTTGGCCGACTCAATTGCGTGACCATCGTGGGAAGTTCGTGAAGCGCAGGTTTTTAAGCCGAGATGCGGGCAGTCTCCTATCTGATAGCGGACAACGTTGCTACTGCGGACCCATTGTCCCATTCGTTATTTGATTGGAGATTTGCGTTACCCTGAGCAGCCGTGCTGACGTTCATTTGCATGATACTGTCACACTAATGCATACAAGCACTTGCTCTCGTCCCAATGCGCATGATCCGCCGTAATTTGAAGGTATCATTATGCAGGTGGCGCTGATAGTGCCGCTCGCGCCGTTGCGTAGAAGGCAAAGCTAAACTGCAAAAGGAAGGCCACGAGCGCGTCTCGTGTCTAGAATTCATCCCACCTCTCCATTGTCCACCCATCATCTATCTGGCTTGAGGTACCTGTTTACATGTAGTATTTGGAAGAGACGGGTACATTGCTCGCGTGGAAAGGTCCTGGGTTCTGAGTATCTGAGCAGTTTTATCGAACGTTGCATATCGCATCGGACTCTCCGAGTGGACGTCAGCTGCGCACGACCGGCTTATTCCCAGCAACGGTGCAACGCCTCGAATTGCCAGTTCAGTACCCATTTTAGGATACGCTCGACCCACAGTGCCTTTGGTCCCGTCAAAATGTCTTCGAATTCCGAGATAAGCTCATGAGGCGGACGACAAGCATTGCAGAGCCCTCTTGGCTATTACTCTAATTGCGGTGGGGCCAACTTCCATGCTTCCGCTCCCGCTGCGTCCTGATATCAGTTCCAACTACTGAATGCAATGTGACCTGAGCTAGTGATGACAGTGACATTCTCAACTACATCCAAACAACTACAGCCTAGCCACTTTAGCCCATTACTTTTCTGATATCCCTGCTGAGCCATGCTGCCTTCTTGTCAGGTGTGCACCAGATTTGGTTCCTGGCTTCGCTTTACCTACAACGCTACATACATGGATCAGACCAACGTTTTAATGCAAGGACCTTATCAAGCAGCTAAGCAAACAGATCGAAACTATACTAGTTCAAAAGTGAGGTTGATGGACTTTGGGTATCACACGACTGGGCATGGAAACTAAGCCCTCATTGAGCGCTTTACTCACCATATCAGGCCCACATGAGTGTATGTTACGGTTAACGATCAAGTCAGACTTACTTATGCCCTACCAGACGTAGGTGACCACCTTCCTGTTACTACGCCAAGAATCTTGGTAGTTGCTGCTGCCCGTAAGCACACTGAGCTTGTTGTTTGGCATTTACGTATGGGCTTCTGATGTCCCTCATCTGCTGTCTTACTACCCTGTCTCCAACTCGAAGATCCGCCTCCGCATTACGAACCTCCATATAGGTCCATTCGCTCTTGCTCAGTAGGCGAAGATCGCCGAAGAATGGACTTGGTGGTCTCTCTTCCTGATATTACCGTCTCGGTTGGCGACGTCAGCCAATCCAGGATAGTTCACCATGAGAAGCCTCCTGCGAAAGCGAGATTGGTTTTCAGCGACTGACTGGATGTCTGCGATCGCCGTTCGGACTATCACTGGTACTGGGTCTGTCCCATATCAGAACGGGTTTTGTTCACTATCATCGCTCTCTAGATCCTATCCCCCTTTGATTATTGGACACACAATCTCTTCGTCTTCGTACTTAATCTCGTCGCAGTCGAATCAGTACGCGATACGGACCTACGCAAGGCCCATGTGGGTCAGGAAGCAGGGGATAGTCTCCTTGGGCCTGGTAACATAAACCAGCAAGCGGCTGACCACTAGGGAGACAGATTATTGAGTTCACACTCGTCGTCTTTATCGAGAAGTCGCGTGCTGTTCTTTGTGCGTGGGAGACTGGTCGCTCTGTATTACTCCTTCTTCAGTTCGATTATTGGCACAACCAACTCGGTCATACTCCAAGCGTGTTTAGATTGTACGTATTCACACTTTGTACACTCTGTCAAGCCACACGAGAATATCTTTCGAAACGCAATATGTTTACTCTGACAAGCTTAAATCCATAGAAGCATACAGATATGACTTCGTGTAACTAGGCAGGCGGGCCGTGCATGTAAATGATACTACTGTCATCCGTAGTTAGAGGTATTCTGTTTCCGTGGCCCTACAATCGCCGAATAATTGTTAGGGAAAGGCCTCTGAAGCACCTAGTCTGCTCGACTTATTGAGGTGAGTGATAGTATGGTCTCACACAATGCCTATCAAAACCTTGTCTCTGCGGCCATTGTGACATCGATTTTGGAATGGCGACTCCATGGATGGGATGTTCAGTTGTCGTGGATATATAAAGGACAAAGTAACCTACAATCGTCATGATTTCTCTGAAATTGCCATCAGATAAGGTCTCTCACCATCTCTGATACAGATCTACTAGCCAGCATCTGAACCTTCAATTGGGCTGAAAATCTGCCGATCATTGAATCTCCCATTATGGGGAGCCAGTACGAGCAGACTTCTGACCTGCAATCGCTAGGACTTCTCTACCAAGACTTCGACTTGTACTGCGAAGCGGATATCAACGGCGTTCCTCCTTCCACTTGCCGTGCCTTCCCAAAAGATCCGTCAAAGTGGCAGCATTTGGTGAGAGCAGAAGATTACCTTATTGCTGATAATCCGCAATACCTGGAACACATGCGTAAGCAGCAACTAGGTCTGGCCGAGGTAAGTGCGCTGGAGACGAATATGGCTGCTCAATTGCTTGCTGGAGTTGAAGCTTCAGTAGCAACTGATAGATACTTGTGTGTATCCCAGGCAAATCGGGCAGTGTCACCTGAGCAGGCAACTGGAAAAGGTTTGCCTACTTTCAATCCAGTCATGCCGGACAAGCAACAGCACGATCATAATCAAACACTTGACTTTGAGACTTTCATGAAGGCTAAATGGGCTCAAAAGGGACCTCCCGCAGTCTGGTCAGAAGACTTCATTCATCGCTATGCTCAAATTTGCCGTTCGAGCCTTGCAACGACCCAAGAAAGGTCTACCAATACTAGTTCTACAATAGGAGAGGTGTACAGAGGACGAATAGTAGATACGCAGACGCATATAGACAGGCTCACACGGAGGGAGGTGCTGAAACAACTTGACAGAAACCGCTAAGTCCCATTGCCTGGTACCTTATCTTCTACTCTAGACAGTCTAGTATTCGGAAGGGTAAGGAAACGGTAATCTAACAGAAGTGCTTGGGAATGCCTCATATGTCTGTTGACTGCAGATGAACTTGCGTATGGAGTCAGATTAACCTAGTGAGTTACCTGCCTGTAGCAAGTCGTCAGGCAGCCACAATGCGAATCTCACCTAAGTACATGTGATTGGAAGCAAGTATCTGTAGTAATCACACTCTATTGTGAGGGCATTATTCGCAATTAGTTACGGCCTCTGGAGCCTACTTTCCCAAGGTGAGACTTGATCAAGTAGCATACAATTCCATCGTCATCCGGCTTCTTTCTACGCACTTTCAATCTTCCATATATCTCTCCTCACAAATCACAATAACAGCACAGTACTCGCCCTCCTGCGTTGGTTTCTGCAGTTGCTACTGAAAGTGCTCTGACCACTACAAAGAGATTCAGTTACGGGGACTTTGTTCTAACTTTTACTAACTCTAAGTCGCTAGTCTAGCCAAGTTTCGGATGAGAAGCATGCACGCGTTCTCTCGCCACCTTGTCAACGATGGAAGTTAGAGTCCCTCGTTGAGCTTGTAGAAGCCATTCAAGGCCTAGGAAAATCAATTACTCTGACTACCAAGGGAGTTGTAGAGGAGTTGGAAGCTCATCTTTGGGTCCCAGGACCGCCTCTGCAGTTCCGATATCCCTAGGCACGCATTAGTAGTGAAAAGGGCCGTTCAGGCCAGATGTGACTGCAACAGCAACTTACCCTGGTCCGCGTGGTGCCCAGTACTCGCCAGTCCTGCCAATGTCAAATTTATCCACCCATTCAAGAATAGACTTTGCAGCCACTTCTGGCTCCACTGCTCCACCGGCGTCCCAGAACTTGTCGAAACCAACGCCTTTCGTCATTTCCGAGCGCATGAAGCCAGGGTGCAGTAAAGCTACAGCAATACCCTTATCTTTCAAGTCCAAACTTAACAGTTTACCTACCATATTCAGTGCTGACTTGGAGGCGTGGTGAGCAAAGTTACCACCACCCTCACTTTCATGCCTGAGGGTGATAGATCCAGATTCAGATGAGATGAGGATAATCTTCGAACCTTTCGCAAAAAGACCAGCTTTCTCAAGAGCGTGTACTATGAAGACAGGTCCGATAGCAGAAGTTGTATACATCTTCACTTCAGCTTCCCAATCAGGCTCGTCGAAGGATTCTTTGCCAAAGTAGCCGGCGGAGATTATTGTCACGTCCGGCTTAGAGCCTTCTAACCCATCGACAATTGTGTTTCCAGCTGTCTTTTGCGCAACATCTACGCCGCTAATCCAAGTGATGCCATTATTGACGACGGAAGACTGTGGGGAACGTGAAGTGCCAAAGACCTTATATTCCTTCTCAGAGTAGAGCTTGGCAAGGGAGTGGCCCAAGCCGCGTGTTGCACCGACAACTAGAGCAGTTGGCATTGTGTAGAAGGTATTCTTTGCGCAGGATTGTGTATTGGTTCTAAGTGAGTCCTATGTCAACTTCGCTCTCCAAAAAGCAGTGCATGTCTAGCTACCTATAGTTTCCATTAACACTTGCTGATGTGACATGGCGTCGAGGTGACGTGACTTGTGTAAGCACGCGCAGATAACCCTAACCCTTCTGGCTTCGCTTTGGACAGGCCAGCCACGCCCAGCTCTGACTGCGGTATCTAACTGATATTCGCATAGTATGTCCTAGTAAGGTTTTTGTAAATCTAATTCTACTTAATGATGGCTCCCCAGCACCCACAGACCTCCGTAGGAACCTTACAACAGTTGATTCGTACGTGCCCTACTATAGACAACCATGCGCACAACCTGCTTCGAAAGCAGCATGACGTCAAACATGAAGACCTTCTGGCAACCATCACTGAAGCTTCTGGCCAGGCTTTAGTTGACACACCCTCCTCTCTACCATTTCTCAGAGCTGTGTGGCAGCTGAATTTGCTCTATGAGCTTCCTGAGACAGCTGAGTGGTCAGACATTCTCACGAAGAGGAAGCAAGCTTTCGCAGAAGACGGCAGGCGGATAATCCAAAGATGCCTTTCCGGCACTCATACCATTCTTGTTGATGATGGACTGGACAATCCAGCCGACTTCTATTCTTACGATGCACTGAATGCCTTTACAGCAGCGCCGTGTAAGCGTATTGTCCGAATAGAGACTGTGGCCGCCGACATCCTTAAATCTTTACATCAGCAAGACAAGCTTCCTACTGGTATATACGCTGCTGATGAGGAAGCTTCTGCGTTGGCCTGGGTTACTTTTATTACATCCTACGAGAAAGCGATCGTGGCGGTCATTGATGATGACGAAGTTGTAGGCTTCAAAAGTGTGGTATGTTATCGAACAGGGCTTGACGTAGCTGTCGGAAGGGACATCGATGTAACCGAAGCTGGCCTGCGAGCGTTTCGAAAGAATTTCCTGCATAGTTGCGTCGAGACCGGATTCAGGGTTGAGGCGAAAGGAATGTGCGATGCCCTGGTCATTAGCACTTGTAAACTTCTGGCCGCTAGCCATAGTGCGACCGGACGAGCCAAGTCAGTTCAGTTCCATACTGGCCTCGGTGACAATGACATCTCGTTGTTCAAGTCTAATCCCGCACTCCTACAGCCTCTTATCAAAGAGTTCCCAACTGTGCCGATCGTGTTGCTGCACGCTTCTTACCCATACACAAGGTGCGCTGGCTATCTCGCGACAATGTATTCCAACGTGTATCTCGACATCGGACTCGTCTTCCCTATGGTGTCTCGATCTGGGCAAGAATCAGTGATACGTCAGGCATTGGAGATCACACCTACGAGCAAAATTCTCTGGAGTACGGACGGGCATCACTATCCTGAGGCGTACTATCTGGCTGCGATGCAAGGTCGCCAAGCCTTGGAAAGAGTCTTCACGGAAATGTTAGAGAGTGGTGACTTGACAGCTGATCAATCGATGCGTTTTGTGAAAGCAATATTGTTCGAAAACAGCAATGAGCTATACGGGCTAGGCTTTACTCTGGGAGATGTGATTCCAAGCGACCCAGACAAACAGAAGGTGTGTAACTATGATTTCCGCTCTCCTTTAGTCGCTCTCTAAACCTCCCTTCATGCTCTGAACAGGCGAGACCCTTGAGCCAGATGCAGGCAACATGAAAGCCTGGTTGGGCAGAACGAGAGCCCTGTTGCTGGCTGCAAATCATGCCGCCTACTGCTTCGATCCTCGTCTGAGTTCCGGGCTGAGAATCTGGACTAACACGTTGTAACCAGCATCAGAAGTATACTCTGGCAATCGTGAAGCCATATGTATAGTCCAGATCTCTTGACCTAACGTCTTTGTAGGTACAAGAACTAGTATTGTCTGACAAGATCCAAAGTCATACGGGAAAGGCTGTTTCGTGTAATGTAGACTTCAAAAGTGGTTCTCCAAGAACGGAAGTGACTTTGCGGAATACGAAGTATGTATTTGTGCAGTGGCTCGACTATGTTTCAACAATACGGACTCGAGTCATCCCGATCGATGTTTTCAATAGCATGAAGGGAACTGGAGAGTATTTCAGCATATCTTATGGTAACTTGGGAACGCTCCAAGACGACAGCTCGACTGAACTCTGCAGTCCCGTTGGATCGTTGCGAGTGAAACCCGATTTACACACATATCGACCGCTTTACAATGGTGGCTCTCTCAAGGGTTGTGCATCACTACTTGCAGGTTTCGTGGACGATGCTGGTAGTCTGCACCCTGAATGCCCCAGAAGCCGTTTACAAGAGATTGCCCAGCGTTGGAGAGCCACCTATAGCATTGACTTCCAAGTTGGATTCGAAATTGAGTTTATCATCTGCCACACTGAGAATGGCTCTACCGGGACTTTGTTTCAACCACTCGATACCAACCACGCATGGTCGACTTTCACGGATGAGCAATACTGCGTCGGCTTTCCCTTAATGAGCCAAATCGTCGATGCTCTCCAAGACATTGGCATCACCCCGCAGGCTTTCCATTCAGAGGCAGGAGCTGGGCAATATGAAATTGTCCTGCCACCTCTCCCACTGGTAGAAGCTGTCGATACACTGATCCAAGCTCGGCAACTTTTGCATCAAGTCGTAGCTTCAAATGGTCTCAGAGCAACTTTGCATCCACTGCCTTTTCCAGGACTTGGCTCAGCAGCCCATGCCCACATTAGCCTCAACTCGACGACCTTGTCGCACAATGAGATTGAAAATGTTCAGAAAATGTTTCTAGCCGGCCTTTTGAAGCATCTACCGGCTCTATGTGGTGCACTCATGCCAAATGCTGCAAGCTATGGGCGAGTAGCGGCTGACCATTGGACGAGCGGACTGTGGGTCGCATGGGGAGAGCAGAATCGTGAGGTGCCCATTAGGAAGAGCGGTTGGAATCGATGGGAGATCCGCTGTCTAGACGGGCTGGCGAACATGTATATTGCTTTATCTGCAGTCCTCGGCGCTGGCATGCTTGGTGTTAGGCATTCACTGGCATTGGAAGTCCGGTCTTGCCCTTGTATGCCCCTCGCTACCATATTGTTGTGCAAGCTCTTACTGATTCGTGTGTTTCTAGCCAACCCTTCTCTCTTGAATGATTCACAGCTTACCGAGCTAGGCGTGACCACCAAACTACCCATTAATATCAACAACGCTCTTGACCTTCTGGAATCGGACTCAGATCTCATGGATACCATGGAATGGCTTGGTGCGGATGCCATGTTGAGAAGGCACATTGTTTCGCGGCGTGCCGAAGACAAGATGTTGGCTGAGAAAAACCCGGGGGAAAAGCATACCTGGTTGATCCAAAGGTACTAGCCGTAGTAGCGCATGAACACATCAAATAGATTCATGGGGTGATCGGACTGTGGGGACCATTTGAATTAACGGTCATGTAAGACTCGTTGAGTTATAAGCCCTATTATGAGACCTATCGTTGCCTTAGATGTCTGTAACGAGGGTAGTGTGCAGTAATATGAGCCTACTCACTCATGCGTTGTCTCTGAGAAGAAATCTTTGCCATTACTGCTAAATCCAAAGGGGCTGCTAATCAATCTTTATCGCATAGCAATCTCTGCAGTCGATTTGTCGGCTGCTCATGCTAAGCGTTCAGACAAATGACTTTTAGGCACGGAAGAATGGCTCTGTCTTCTTATATGCAGAAGTGTCAAGCGTATTCAGTACCCCTCAACAAACGATCTTCCGACTTTCCACTCTAACAATTCGATTGTAGTTGATCGGTTTTGAATCCCTCAAACAAGTAATCGGCTTTTAACAACGACATTCAACACTGCTAGATTGTATGCGGAGAGAGCTCAGCCAGTCCTAGCTGAAAGAGTGATGCGTTTCTAAGAAAATTGTAACTCGGGGACGATCGATTTCACAATCTTCAGAGTAGATTCGTACCTTCCTAATAGTTTCTTCGTAATTACTTTAAGCGTCGCATGCTACATACCAGTTCCTGACGTCGGGAAGCCGTTTTTGCTTCTAAACACGCCAACGTGACATCTACAAAACCTCTGCACATCCCTCTAAAACGTGATCAAGGACTCTGACAACAGCCATATCCCAAAATGTCTCAACAAAGCTATGGCGAAACTGTGCCCTGGGATTTTACAGACGACGGAATGTTTGCAGAACCAACCCCTGGTTACCAGCGCCAAGTGGATCCGCCAGTGATTCCACTCGCATCAGGCCAAGCAATGCCACCCTCGCCATCGGTCAGTAGGAGAGCAAGATCATCTAGACGAGGGCCAGACTCCTCTCGTAGCTCTGCAGTACTTGACCCGAACACGCTAGCGCCGACACCACAACCGCAACAGGTTAGAGCCTGCGCGTCAATAGTATCCAGACCTGGTACAGCCTCATTTCAGCCAGCAGCATCAGCTGATGAGCCACCAGCCGAGATCTGGAACATCGTCAACATAATCAACAGCCTGCCAAAGAGTCTAGAAGGTTTACCGCTCAAGACCGCGTTGAGGCATCATCGTGACCTTAGAGGGGAGATCCAGAGCGGTACAGGACTGTTAAAAGTGTACTCTTCGCAGCTCAGGCTCTATTTAAACGGTGAGCGCATCTTCTCAGGGAATTCATGACGCTGGCTGACCGACTCGGAGTACAGGTGGAAACACTCTCGTTCGGAAGACGAGGTGTGATTAGAGATCTTTCTCCGGGTAGGCCAACTAATCATTACATAAGTCAAGCATAAAGCTCCTGGTCATATATGAAAGTTTTATTCTCAAATATGGCTGGGACGAAAACACTAGCACACTGTTGAGTCATTGCTCTACGAGGGACAAACTGAACGATCTTGATTAGAAGTTAAATGTAAAAAGACTAGAAGAAATGATCAGCAGCAAACGTGCTCGTAGCTTTTACGAATTGACACCAATGCAGTAATACTCACCAGCCTGGAATTGCGTCTGGCAGTTTGCGCCATCGGCACCAAGAACCGTGTTACACATGTATAGCTGGTCAGTCGTGATGTTATTATTCTGTGCGGATTCATTACAGTAGTCATCAGATTTCGCGATCTGGTACTTGTTGCAGTTCGCTGCAATTCCGGAATGTGTTGGTGACGGAGGCTTGACGCCAATGCAATAGTATTCGCCGGCTTGGAAACTGGTCTGGCATTTGGTGCCGTTTGCACCGAGGACTGTGTTCCAGGCGTATGATTGGTCGGTGGCAATGCCGTTGTCTGAGGCGAATTTGTAGCAGTAGTCTCCGGACTTGGCAATCTGGTATCTATTACAGTCTGACGATATTCCGGATCGGGTTGGAGATAGCGCGGGTGTGCTTGTGCTGGTCGGTGTTGAGCTGGTCGTGGTTGTCGTGGGCTTGATTGAGTCGTCGTTTACGCAGTATCAGTAGCCGTCTTGGAGTTGTGTCTGGCAGTTGACACCACCGTTACCCAGAACTGGATTCCACTGGTATAGTTGTGCCTGGGTCATGTTGGTCTCCATAGCACTGGTAGCAATATTCATTGAGGCATGCCTGACACTAGGTCTTGTAGCTGGAGAGAATACCGTCCTGTACTGGATCTGGCTGCTGTGCTGAGGTACACTGGACTGTGGCATTGCCAAATTTTCCGGTGCTGCTGCCGTCATTTCCACCTCTTTGTTGATTGTTATCGTTGTTAGATCCGGGAGGTGGTGGTGGAGGAACGTATATGCCTCCGGGAGGCCCAGCACAGGCGTACTCATTTGGATCGAGGCTATCACAAAGCCCGTTGGCGGTTGGACTCCAGTTAAGAAGAATCAGTACAGTCACCGTAAGGCTTGATGTGGACAATGAAGATGCGATTGCGTCACAAATGAGATTACCGCTGCTGGGTACCTCACTGAGTGTACACAACGAGATGAAAGCCGCTGGTGTAGGTGATGTAAACCATCAACGCTGCTAGAATTCCTACGATAACAGCGACTTAATTTAGTTTTCGTTCTCCTCGTCGTAGTCGTCTTCGCCATCGGAACCGTTCTGGTTATCATGCGGGCCGGGAGGCTGACGAGTGATTTCGTGCAATTTATTCCCGGGTTGCGATAATCGGTCAGCTATAGTCCTGTTCCATTCCTGTAGAGCGCTAAGACACTCCCTGCGACGAAAGTTGTCGGGCCAGCCGTGGTCACGATAAATCTGGCGAACTTCCTGCACAAGGTCACGGGCTCGTCAGCATGTCGCACTACGTGTTCAAGAGAGGAAGCAAACTAACATCTGTCGCACGATCATACCGAAGCATCATGCCACCTTCGACGTTGAAGGGATCCCCCGTCCATTCCAAAGAACGGAATTTCTGTTCCCACGAAGCCAAGAGCTCGGCCACGGGTGATGTCTCAGAATACCGCCAGATTTCTGGTGTTGTTTCTAGGTCAGGAACGCCTTTCTTTCGAGGCGCCTGTGGTTGGTGGTCAGTGGCTGTGCCTATATCCAAATAAAGTCAGACAATCTGCACATAACGGAGGAATGATTACAATGTTGAGCACTGACCTTTTTCCGTGTCTAGAAGTAGCAAGCTGCCATAGTAGTCTTCGCCCTCATCAGTCAAAACTACCACATGGGGCGGGAATTCCTCGTTGCCGGCAGGTATGAACTGGAATCTTTTCCCTTTGGCAACCTTGAATTTCCCAATTTCCCTATAATCGATTGCACTGGTGCCAAAAGCGACCTGGGTATTGAAACACTCTGAACGTTCAATATATGGCAAATGGCGTAGAAGCTCAATCACTGCTTCGGTCTTTTCCAGTCCAGCAAGTGAATCTTGGGTAATACCAGGCCAGCCTCCTTGGGGAGGTTCGACAACGCAATTGGACGGAATGGCTCCCAAATCATTCGCTAGGAAGGTGTAGTATTTGCGGACAGCATCCACGGCGGGCTTCCAGGAGGCTTCATCATTATTGCTAACCATTGTGTTTGTATATCTTTTTTTAGACAATTTACTTTGCAAGAAATGCTACCGTGTACTCGTGTCCAGAGAACAACAGGGATGATGTTAGACAATCAACTTTATTGGAGTGGGAGCCGGAGCCGGAGCCGGAGCCGTTGCTTGATTGCGCCAACCTTAATAGATCGACGGCCCGCGATGCTTTCTTTAGTGACAAAAGTCGAGGACAAGTTTTCGACTTTCAAGACAGTAGTATGTGTGAGAATAGGTACAGAGCCTACATAGGTATATGCAGCGTATAAGAACACCCTGCCACCAAACAGGCGGTATGCTTCTGCACTAATTGCTACTTCTTCGTCCATACCCATACGACGCGTATGCCTAGGGCGTACATGGTAATCACGTGACATCATGCGGGTGTCTCAGAGTTGCCTTAGGCCCAAACCATTGTGCCTGTTACAATTGTAATAAGAAACGAAGAAAGAAAAAAGAGACATACATGTATTTTGTTAAGTGATAGAGTTGTGAATTTATAAGAGATAACAGTATACATATCAGTTTAAGAGTTGTGCACTATCGGTTGCGTTCGCTCCTAGACATGAAGATATAGGGGGTTAGACACCACTGCAGCGGTAAAGGAAATAGGGTCGCGGCTTCAGACACAAAGAGTTAGAGCTTTTCACAAGAACAATTGAAAAGTTTTTGACGGTTCATGATAGTCGACAGACGGACAAAGGGGCGAGAGATCTGCATGGCTAGTCGTGGTTTGCAACTACCATGCAGCTTCCACTTCAATAGACTTACGCAGGTTGAAAAAGTAATTGTAAGATCTTACTCAAATCCATAGAAAGTTGTCAAAGCGTTCAACCATCCTTTCATGTTGTGTCAGTAGTGCGGCTCTACATATACTCAAATCGCGCAAGTGCGGTAGAGGGTGGAGAATACCTGCTCATAACGTGCCAGTTACTGATGATGACTATCATGATCAGCACGACTTACAAGTTTTTTTTTCCCTCCGAGCATGCTGCACATTCAGTTGACCCATGGAGATTGGTAGAGACGTAATACAGTTTAACAGGCAGGTGCAAATATGAAAAGGTAGGTATACGTGAGGAGAGTAAAACATGTTCGAATGGAAGGCTTTTTTGTAAGCTCAATTTAAATGGTATCGTTACATGTAGGGAAAATTACGCTAATTGCATCTGCTTCTTCTAAACCCTCTGCTTCTCGCCGAAGCTCTGCTCAACAGTCTCGGCATCATCACTGGCACGTTCCTCGATATGGCCAGCAAGAGCAGGGTCGTACTCGGGAGTGCCTGGCACCTCACCAGCGAGCTGCTCAAGAGTCTTGCGCTTGGTCTCTGGGATCAACAGAGTGGTGAAGATACCGAGGAACATGAAGAGGGCGAAGATCTGGAGGACGTGGTTGAGCCATGGGCTAGCATTGTCCTTGGTTGCGCCACGGGTACGGAGAGGGCCGATGAGAACCTGAGCAATGATAGCACCGACCTTGCCGGAGGCGGCAGAGATACCGTGAGAGGTCGACCTGTAGCGAGTTGGGAAACACTCTCCAGGGACGATGAACGTGGTAGCGTTGGGGCCGAAGTTGAAGAAAAAGTTGGAGAGCACATAGCAGGCGAAGAGACCAGAGGTGCCAATGACGTGGTAGCCGAAACCCATGATGCAGAAGAAGACCGTGAGGAGGACGAAACCCATCAGCTGGATGGTCTTGCGGCCGATGATGTCAACGGTGAAGACAGTGACCCAGTAGCCCGGAATAGCACCGGCGCAGACCAGGATGAGGTTGCCGACGGAGATGTTGTAGAAGACTTCATAGACGGTGCTGCCCTTGGAGGAATAGCCAATTGCGTCTAGGATTGTTGCGTTGTTTAGACCAACACCGTAGAAAGCGACCTAATAAAAAAAACAATGTTAGCACAATATTCCTCCAGATCAAGGTCGACAGGAGTCTCAACTCACATCGAGCAGGAACCAGGAACCAGCAGTACCGATCAGGATCTTGCCGTACTTCCACTGAGAGTAGTGCCTCCAGAAATCGGCCCAGGATGCCTTTGGCACAACCATCTGAGGGGCTGATTCGGCCTTGGTCTGCACACGAGTGATCTCGTCAGGGACGCCCTCAGAATTGCCCGCCAGGTAGGCCTTCACATCAGAACCGGCCTTGACGACGTCACGGGAGACATCGAAGGTGTAACGAGGGGTCTCAGGGATGGTCAGTCGGAAGTACAGAGCAACGCAGCCTGGGACGGCACCGAAGCCGATGATAACACGCCACATCTTGTCGATGGCAACGCCACAGTTACCGTCGCAGGCAGCCACGGTTGCAGCGGTAGAAAGGGAGTCCTTGAAGCCAGATGTGACGATGAGAGAGAGCAGGCCAGCAGCAAACTGGCCGATACCCTGCATGGCGAACACAGCGCCCATCATGGCACCTCTGTAGCGGGTGGACGCGAACTCAGATGTAATGATCGAGCTGAGCGGGTAATCTATTCGGGATTAGCAAATCGTTCGGTTGATCCAATCAGTCTGTAAATGTGAAACCTACCACCACCGATACCGATGCCCATCAGCACACGCCAGAACACAAGAACACCAACGATCGAACAACCAGGCGAGTCGGCCGACAGTGCCTGAGCGAGTGTAGCGAAGATGATGAGGATGAGCTCCAGACCGTACATCTTCTTTCTTCCGACCATATCAGCCAACCAGCCGAAGCCAAGCTGGCCAACGACGGTACCAGCGGAAGTAGCGACCTTGATAGCGGTCTCAGCAGGCTCGGGGATCTTGCCAGGCTTGGTAGAGGCATCATGCCAGAACACGACACCCAACATGGTAGTCACCAGGCCGATGGCGAAGATGTCGTAGGCATCGGTGAAGAAACCGATACCAGCGACGAGGACGGCGCGGACATGGTACCACCCGAAAGGCGCCTTGTCGACTTCGGCAAGAGCGAGACGTCGACGCTCGTTGGGGTCTTCGATGTGAGCGTAGTCGTTGTGGAAGTTGTGGAATGCAGCATTGCCGCCAGCGGTCTTCCTCTCGACTGCTGCCATTGTTGCTGATGTTGCGATCGATACGATCGACGGATATATGTGACTAGGCAAGTCGCGGCAGCGATGTGGTGTGTAGGGGCCTTGTTGAAGGCAAGCGATGACAAGCAAATGCAAAGGTCTTGTCGCCAAGTTCAGGTCAGGCTTGGTGCAACGACAAGGCTCTCCTCTCGAACGCCAGAGGAGCGACAAGTATTTATCGAAGTCTTGATTGATAGAACACCAACCCAGGGTCGCAGCAAGCCAAGATGCTAGCGGCAATTAACAAGCGTCGACAGGGTAGAGTGCACGGGGGTAGTCCAGTTTTTTTGCATCCAGACACGGGTTTAGAACGCGGACGTGGCGCGACGAGGTAGCTTTCACGCGGCTGGTGGCCTCGACCATGGAGTGCAGCACCTCAGGGTTTCTCCCCTTCCACCCAATCCCAGCGCTCTCCCAAAACACATGCACGCTATGCCAAGCAAAGACGCATGTCATTGCGGCCCTGATGCCATTTCTAGTCATACCATCCAACATGCTAGCGTTGTCAAATATCAAACCTCGACCATTCGATTGCAGACGCTTGCTCGCGAAACTTCGCCCTCGAAGACTGGGTGCGGACGATCCGTGGACTCGCTCCGTTGCGATCTCCTCTGATTCGGCATTTGAGACGATATCGCGTCAATCGACGGCAAGCCAAGAGTAGTGTGCTTGCGGCCCATCTGCTGTGACCTATGCCTGATGCAACCGGACTTCGCCTGAGCAGTCGCAGCAGCCTCACGCGTGCATACAGAGCGACAGACACCAAGCGATACCAAGCGCCACCAATGGTCTTGGCTCGTCTTGAGTTTGCACGTGTATCATGCTATACCTTCTATTGTCCTCCTACCATGAGCATGCGAAGGCATTATCGGGCCTTCATTTCCAAACGTTAGACCGGCTCAACGACCAGAGTGAAAATTTCATCTACCAACAGCGCCTCAAGCGTCGCCCAAGCCCGTAGTAGAGGAGCAACAATTGCCAGAGAGAGAAGAAAAGACTAGTCACGGCTTGCCCGACTGCAACCCTTACCGAACGACCCAGACGGGACATGCAGAAAAAACTAGATTGTTAATTTGCCGCAGGTCAAAGCATGCCCCCAGACGCTCACAGTGTTTTGAAAGGTGAAGTTGAAACACGTGGGACCTCTGATTGGCTGACGTCTCACCATGTCGTGCGGAGATGCGGGCGTGCCCGCTTTGGGACTGACGATTCTGGGCCCATGTCCGTCCAAGACGCCCTTTTCTCGATGCAGATTTAGACTGCTCGTGCAGACAGACAGACATACAGACAGATCTTAGGCGCCGTCTTGCATGGAAAGTCGTATCTCCGTACTTGGGCCTTGAGCCTTGGGCCTTGGGACTTGGGACTTGGGACTCGGGAGTGGCGCCTGGTCGTAGATCTGCAGCTCTGTCTGCTGGAGTGCCTGGATAATCCAAGGGTCTTGCCTTCGACCGCCCTGTGCTAAGGCGTCGATATGCTTTACCTGGTCCAAGAAGACCACACATGGCTAGCATGTCAACCCGGATCGATCTCATCTACTGTTCTGTCTCTCTATGGATCGGTGGTTATCGGTCGTCAGATCTACGTTCGATCACAGCTTCCCGCGAACTGCTAATTCAAGACCTGTAATGGCGGCGGCAACAGTATCTTAACCGTGCTGCCCATGTCGACATGGCATTGGTCGACTCATGTTAAGGTCCCATATCAGGACAATATCGCGCATCATATTACTCCGCTTTTCAAGTTGTCTGGGCTTCTGGCATTGTGAGGTCACACCACCTTGAATGACATGTGTCGTCAAGACGGAAGTCTCGAAAGTCTCGACGGTGACGGGCAAATCTCTGTGTTAGCGATTCATCAACTATCACACTGCAGGAGATTTACGATGCCAGTCACAAAAAGACCAAGAGCTTGCCGTTTGTACAATGGTCAGACTATCGGCAGGGTGAAGTTGCTCCATTCGAATGCTATTATCCCAAGACCACCTATAGTCCATTCCCATAGCTTCTAACTCTGCTCCAGTAAAATGCTCGGTCGTTCTTCAACCCAAACTCGGCCCAATCATCCGCGAGCCTGTTGTACGACCAGAACCCCTTCCACGCCAATTTGTTATTCCTCGCACCTTTACCCGCATGCGACATCCCTAACTGCATCTTGTACATATACTTGGGGACCACCCCCTCCGTCTCGATATGTACGTCGCCTTCTGCCTCGATCGTCTCTGGCTGCTCCTCCCCTTGCTCTGCGACGGCCGTTCCGGGTGCGGGCCGAAGCGGTGTATGCATCGGCCCGGTCAGTCGCCAGCGGCCGCGCAGGGCATCCTTCATCACTGATGACGGTAGCGTGTTGCCGTGGTGCTTGTGAAGGTTTTCTCTCGTCAAGTGGTGGACGACGTCCGTTGGTTCGGATGTGGTGAGCAAGCTGATTGCCGTTCCGTCACGGAAGAAGCGCAGATAGCGGTAATACGTCACCACGTGCACGGGAGCGCCCCACGATAGGGTGTTGGTGGACAGCATACCGGGCCGAGTGTAGTTGACGGTGCTGATGTAGCAGCCATTGAAGCGTACCCGTGGCCGCTGGCGGAACATCTGGCGCCAAGAAGCGGCGTAGTGGGAGTGTAGCAGACTCTGGGTTGTGGTGGCGAAAACAATCGCTGGGTTGGGCATTTCAGGTAGCTGCTGTGTTTCGACTATCTCGTCGTAGGAGCCTAGGTATCGCGCGATTTCATCGTTGGCCTCAAGAGGGTCGCCTTCGACTTCACACTGGTAGTCATAATGCATGGCAGCAAACCCGTGCTCATGGCCGAGCACTATACGCTTCCAGATCCGCTCTTCGGTTAAGACCAGGTACGCGAGGCGCTTGCAGACAAGTGCCAAACGTGCAAATGCGGCCACATCTTTGATCGCCAGCTCAGTGAGGACATGGGACAGGATCTCTTCCGGCAGTGCAGCTATAGGGCTAGGTGCCTGTGGACTGGCGTCGGTTGGCGGTGCTGCTGGTTCGATGTGCAGTTCGGCAAAGGAGTCTACAAGCTCCTTGAGCGAGGCCGGTAGCCCAGGGGGCGCTCTGCCTTGTAGGGAGTGGTGGGCTGTGTTTGGGACTGTGGCAGAGGCATTTGAAGGGTTTATCTGGCCGGGTTTCTTGGACCATGCGTGGGCAAAGTGTTTCTGTTTGTACTTCTCGTGCACGGCGTCATCAAGCTGCGAACCTACCTTTCAGTATACCATTCTTCCTCAAGATAGGTTTTCGGGACGTCTGGGAACAGAGACTGACTTTGAATGCGGTGCGGTAGTGTTTGATACTATCACCTAGCTGACCCTGCGTTTCCTTCTCTACAGCGCGCTCGTAATGCTCCAATGCGTTCACTGGCTCCCTAAGCTTGTATGCGTCTCTGTCATGATTTTGGCCTTCTGCACCGAGTTTCAAGAGCTCTTCTTTGTTGGGCAGATCGTGATATGATCGCGGCTCTACCTCATCAGCCGCGTCGGCATGCCGTTGGGTTGAGGGACCAGATTCGGCCGCTTGGGCTGATCGTTTGGTCGGCTCTCTTCGAGATCCATCATCGGCGGATCTTGAAGGTGTTCTTCGGTTTGGTACACGGTTTCTTGCTGACACCTCTTCCTTCCACTGCCTGCGGAATGCCTCAAGAGCTGCCTCGTTCTCACCTGGTGGACTCGACATGTCGGTAGTGATTGAACCTATCACGCCATGTAACGGAGAACAAGCACGTAGATTATATACACTCGGTTCTACAGGGCTGTACAGTGTCCCGAGGATGGCGGTGTCCAGAATGAGGCTGTAATAGGCAATCTGCAACAGGTTGACCTCAGAATCATAGGATGGACACTACATGTCCAGAAACGTCACCGCAGTTGATCGGCAGAACGGATGCCTTAGTAATCCCCTTGCGGTCGCTTATCTGGTGCTAAGTTAAGAGCTCCCTTATCAGCTGATCCTGAGGCAGAAAAAAAAAGACCTATCTCCGACGCCGGCAGAAGCTCTAGGGACTTTTCCGTCCCAGATCGACTAGGGCGTCATGATTTCATCGTCCAATTCCAGATTCACTCACACTTGAACCAGCGCACAGCATCTTAAACCTTGTAATTCCTGCGCTTTCTCCATCGAATCATCTTCGCAAACATCACACGCCATCACAATACCAAAAGATCGAGACGATACAGTTATCAGATTTAAGGCAATCGTAGCTGCTTTGGACTAAATCGCTGGCTCTTTGCGCTGGGGGAGCGCATCGGGCAAATTCTTTGAGATAGGGGACGACATGGCGACAATGCACACACAAGGGCAGAGACATGATAGATTAGAAGGGGACATGATGAGCGAGCCAGCGCGAGGTGGCGCCGACGACGCGCGCACGACATCACAACCTGCGGCGGCGGAACAAAACCCTATGGATATGGATATCTCGATAGCACAGAAGATGCTTTCGGCTGTGTCTGGCAGCGTCCTCACTTCTCTACTTGGTACGCTGAACTTTCTACCAGGATGCTCTACTGCTTGAATTGCACAGTTGCTAACCCAAGTCACAGTAACGCCGCTGGACGTCGTCCGAGTGCGACTACAGGCGCAACAGGGTCCGTTCCCATCTTCCCGCCTCCCACCCTTTATCCAGCTCCCTCCAAATCTCGGCGTGACAGCTTGCTGCCGTGAGGTCTTCTGGGTGCAGAATCAGTCCCAGTTCTGTGTCGCCAGTCCCAACGCTGTCGCTTCTGTTTCCGCTCCAGCACCTGTCATTGATGAGGTGGTCATCTCTGACTGCGCGGCAGAAGAAACCCAACGACGAACATTCAACTCCACCCTCGACGGCCTACGCAAGATCGCGCGCAACGAAGGCATCTGGACGTTATGGAGGGGACTCTCGCCGACACTGGCAATGACCATCCCTGGGAACGTCATCTATTTTGCTGGGTATGACTGGCTGCGGTCAAACCCTCACAGCCCTATGGCTGGACGGATATCAGACAAGTATCAGCCTCTTGCTGCAGGTAGTGCGGCGCGCGTCCTGGCTGCGCTTTGTGTCTCGCCGATCGAAATGCTTCGGACTCGCATGCAGGCCACCGCAACCGGCGAGAAGGACATCATGCGTGCAACAGTCACCGGTCTGAAAGAGATGGTCAGCGCCGAAGGCTACACCTCCCTCTGGCGAGGCCTCAACCTCACCATGTGGCGTGACGTCCCCTTCTCGGCCCTTTACTGGTGGGGCTACGAGTACGGGCGCGAGCGCCTCGACGAAATCCGCAAGCGCTCGCAGGTTGAGGACTCTGCCCTCCAACAACACAACCGCCCTAGCAGCAACACCAATACAGAGCTCTCCCACCGCGCCTTGCTCGCAGACTCTTTCATGGCCGGCGCCGCCTCTGGTGCCATTGCCGCTTTTGTCACCACTCCCTTCGACGTGGGCAAAACCCGCCAGCAGACTGTCCTACACGACACCACATCGCGCCTGAAGGATCTGCCTGAGAACCGCGCCATGCCTCGCTTCCTGTATCACATCTACTGCACAGAGGGCATGCCAGGTCTCTTCAGGGGCTGGGCAGCGCGCTGCCTCAAGGTTGCGCCTGCCTGTGCCATCATGATCAGCAGCTACGAGATCGGGAAGAAGATGGCTGTTACGGTCCGCGAGGGGCGGGAGGCGAGAGAGATTTGAAGAGCTGCTTTCCGTCTACATCTATAACTTTTTGCGACATCACCTCGACAGCCCCAACACACGGGTTAATGTCTGACTTGCACATCGAGCGCTGGCGATTACACGGCGTCTGTTTTCATCCTACTTATCAGAAGTACATTGATCTCCCTGGGATTGGGTTATCTGGGCCGGCATCATCTCCAACAACCCTCAAAACTTTTGTATTGACTATTGCATTTCTCCTGCATGAGAGCGTCTGGCGCTCGCACGGGTCACGTCATCTTCACGGCTTGTTTATGACTGGCTTGCTTCTTGCACTTGTACATATCAACTTGAACTGAGCATCGCCACATGGGCGTGTTTGTTCCTACTTCTATATACCTTCATGACCTTTTCATCTTGCGTGTCGATAGCGGTCGAGTTCGTGGTGACCGTACCCAAAATGCTTTATTCCACTGGTTGGCCTTTGCCTGTCTTTGAGAATGGGTTCACAGATTGCGGTATGGACCACTAAGGTTACTTCGAGAACAAACTTCAGACTACGCAGATACTTTAAAGCTGAGCTTACAAGAAAGACATGACGATATTGAAAAGTCTCTCATTCTGGCATGCACACATGAGCGCTCCAAAAACGTTTAGAGGATAATATAGAATTTGATTTGAAGTATATAGTTTGACGGCAGGTTGAAGCCGTTGGTATGGAAGATGCCTTTCCATCTCCATATACGAGGAGGTCGGAAGGAGGGGAGATACGCGTAGAGATGAATCCGTAATATTGCATGAACACCACGCTGTTGAAACTCCATGCTTGAAATACGATTTCTTCCATGTTCTTCGTTGAGGATTGGTCTTTTCTTCTGAGACCCATCGCCGCCATCCGGTTTGAACGCCTCGATCCGATTATGCACGTATTTGTGGCCCCTTTTTTCTCTCTCTCTTTCAAGCATAGCGTGGTCGTCAAAGTACAGTCATGAGTTAGTGTTGATAGTTTAGACTGGTAGAGGGAAGCTACCGGCCCAGGCGGCGATCTCCTTCTTGAGTGTGATGATCTCGTCGACCTGGCCACTAGCGACCTTGGCCTTGAAGTCCTTTTGCTTGTTTGCCTCCTTTGGAAGAGCCTGCTGGACGTTCTTCGCGATCTTGATGCAGGTGTCGATGTAGCCGGCGATCCTGGCGAAGTCCTGCTCGCCCATGCCACGGCTGGTCATGGCTGGCGCACCGATACGGATGCCGCAAGGGGTCAGAGCGCTCTTGTCACCTGGGGTAGTGTTCTTGTTACAAGCAATGTTGACCTGGTCGAGGACCGCCTCGACACGGGCACCGTCTAGGGACTGTGGCTTCAGGTCCAGTAGGACCATATGGTTGTCCGTGCCGTCTGTGACCAGCCTGTATCCAAGCTCTTTAAAGGAGATCTCGAGTTGCTTGGCGTTCTTGATGACTTGCTGCTGGTAGGCGCGGAAGTCATCACTCTGGGCCTGTTTGAGTGCGACAGCCAGGGCGGTGATGGTGTGGTTGTGTGGACCGCCCTGGTGGCCTGGGAAGACGGAGAAGTTGATTGGGCCCTCAAGATCGTAGAGGGTTTGCACCTCCTTACCGGCCTTGACCTCAGTCTTGCGGACGCCCTTGCGGAAGAAGATCATGGCACCACGTGGGCCACGCAGCGACTTGTGGGTGGTGGTGGTGACGATGTCGGCATACTCGAATGGTGACTTGTTGACGCCGGCGGCGATCAGACCGCTGATGTGTGCCATGTCGACCATGAAGTAACAGCCGACCTTGTCCGCGATCTCACGCATACGCTTGTAGTCGATCTCACGGCAGTAGGCAGAGGTTCCGCCGACGAGGACCTTGGGCCTGTACATGAGCGCGTTCTGCTCGAGCTGGTCGTAGTCGATAATGCCGGTCTCGAGGTTGACACGGTATGGGAAGGTCTCGAAGTAGGTGGAGACCGCAGAGATCTTCTTGGTTGGGGTCTGGTATCCGTGAGACAAGTGACCGCCATGAGGTAGGTCCAAGCCCATCAGTCTGTCGTGTGGCCTCATGATGGCCTGGTAGACCTGCAGGTTGGCAGGAGAGCCAGACAGACACTGCACATTGACACCCCACTTCTCTGAATCGAGGCGGAAAGTTGCAAGGGCGCGGCTCTGGCACATGAGCTCGATTTCATCGATGTGCTCGTTGCCGCCATAGTATCTGGCACCTGGGTAGCCTTCGCTGTACTTGTTGCTCATTGGGCTGCCCAAGGCATCGAAGACTGCGCGAGAAGTGACATTCTCTGAAGCAATGAGTAGGATAGACTCCCGCTGACGCTTGATCTCCTTCTTCATGATTTCGCTGATCTCAGGATCAGTCTCGACCAGGCTCTTCTCCATCAGATCCCGGTGGGAAGCTGGGAGGGCGTAGTGAGCGCCATTGACTCCGTTTGCAGCCATGATTGATAGCAATTGACTATAAATCACAATAGCGTAGAAGGGCGTAAGGCAGGGAAAAGAGAAGTGGTTGTAACCCAGGAAAATCTGCTCCGAGTCAGGACGGGAAAATATTGTCTAGCTTTTTGCCTGGTACTATAGATGCCCCACGTCTCGGCGGAGGGTCCTCTGGAAACTTTTGACAGGCGAGAAAAGTCTCCAGCTTTGTTATCTGGTAGTGGGGTGATGATCATCAGTGACAGGCACCATGCACTCGACATCATTGATGGTTGGGTACTAGCTTTGGTATAACGTTTGGCGTCCCGAATGGAATCGAATCACCTTCCATTCTCCATATAGGTTATACCATTTGTCGCCGGCGAATTACTGATCTGGCGAAGTTTCACGACTCACGCTGATTAACCCCCGAGCGCCCCCTTCCCTACCGCCGAAGGCTAGAGTATCGATTCCTAGTCAACCACGAGATGATTGCAGGCTCTCTCCATACTGAAAAAGTTTTGCGTAGCATTAGAAGTAACCGTTAGAATAATTGCGTCTCACACCCAGGTGTTGAGTGTTGCCGTTGCTGACCTAATGAGAGAACAAGACAATAAGGGCCATGGAACATCTCAAACAAGTATGCCATCCCTAGACTGAGGCCGCAGACATGCCATTTAGTATACCTGCTATCGAATACATGTCATCTACTATCCAACAGGGCCAATCATGCTGTATGGAGAAATCTCATCACCGGGCGACAAACCTACGATTATATTCGACGTACCTTGCTACGGATTTCATCTGGCAGCGCTTTAGCGCCTTCAATTCAAGGCTGCCTTAGCTCAGGGGTAGAGCATGCGATTGCAGTAACAGTCATCGCAGGGTCACTCGTTCGAATCGGGTAGGTAGCTACCTTTTTGGCGGAATTGTTGTCAATGTACATTTTGAGACGTTGTTGGCAGAACCACTCGATGACTTTTTACTCCACATATAGATGACGAGACGCGATAGATGCACGCAAAAGGAACGTATGGTTGCGTGTGAACAATACAACAACTAGTCCTATTCTCGACCTCAAATGCCATCTTTCAGTGTAGGCATACTTAAGTCTGGCAGCGTTTCCCTTGCTGACTGATGCTGGATCCCCACATGTACCACCCACCACCCATCAGGCTCGGCTACCTCAGTCGTGAGGTCCAGACTATAGATTAGCATCCTCCTACAGACGTATCTACAGCCCTGCTATTTCCACCAACTTACAGCTTCCATTCAACCCCCAACTCACTCTCACAAGCCTCGCTCTTGTTTCTCTTGAACCAACAAAGATACCCGTCCTGCGTTATTTTCGCTTTGCTTGATCACAAAACCCATCGCGAGGCTACGAACCCCCCCGCTTCAGCCGCATCGCCAACGGGAGACCGCCCGACCAAACTACACGAAACCGTATAGTCAGATATGGCGGCACCACAGCCACAGGTACAGCCGTGTCGGTATAAGACTGGCAAGACTCTGGGAGCAGGATCGTACAGTGTGGTCAAGGAATGCGTGCACATCGATACGGGTCGCTACTATGCGGCCAAAGTCATCAACAAGCGCCTGATGGCCGGCAGGGAACACATGGTTAGAAATGAGATTGCCGTTCTCAAGAGGGTGTCTATGGGCCATCAGAACATCCTGACGCTCGTTGATTACTTTGAGACTATGAACAACCGTATGCGCAGACCGAGAAGCCCTCGAGATCGCTCCTAGAGCGATAAGGCTGACGTGAAGCTTCTTAGTCTACCTCGTTACTGACCTTGCTCTCGGCGGCGAGCTGTTCGACCGCATCTGCCGTAAAGGCTCGTACTACGAATCGGATGCTGCAGACCTAATCCGCGCAACCCTGAGCGCAGTCGCATACCTTCACGACCATGGCATTGTCCACCGTGATCTCAAGCCTGAGAACCTCCTCTTCAGAACGCCAGAGGACAACGCAGACCTCCTTATTGCCGATTTCGGTCTCTCTCGCATCATGGACGAGGAGCAGTTTCATGTCCTCACCACCACATGCGGCACGCCAGGCTACATGGCGCCGGAAATCTTCAAGAAGAGCGGACACGGGAAACCAGTCGACGTATGGGCAATCGGTGTCATCACCTACTTCCTGCTGTGCGGCTACACGCCTTTCGACCGTGACAGCAACTTGGAGGAGATGCAAGCAATCCTCGTGGCCGACTACAGCTTCACACCGCTGGAGTACTGGCGCGGCGTCAGCCTGGCAGCGCGACAATTCATCAAGCGATGCCTCACCATCGACCCGACCAAGCGCATGACCTCCCACGAGGCATTGAGCCATGCCTGGATCGCCGGACCCGAGAGCGGCCGTGGCGAGGAGGACCTGCTGCCAACCGTCAAGAAGAACTTCAACGCGCGCCGGACGCTGCACAAGGCCATCGACACCGTGAGGGCCATCAACCAGCTAAGAGCAGGCGGCATGGGCATGATGGACGGTGCGACCAGCACGAACCCGCAGAGGGTCGACCACGGAAAGAACCCAATGGAAAACGTCAAACCCGTGGACGAGGACGTCAAGATGTCGGACGCCGTGACTACGGATCCTAGAGGCAATGCCATGGGCCAATCTGAGGAGCAGATCGCTGAACAGCAGCGCAGGATTGAGGAGACAACAAAAGGGTTGTGGCAGCAGCAAGCAACCCCACAGCAGCGGGTGTGAGCTGTCTGGGAGCCATATGCCAATCCACATTTCTGATTGTTTCGAGGGTTTATGTGAGACGGTCCAGAAATTTGATGAGTATGAAGCACATTGGTGATCGGGCATCATTGGAAGCTGCAATGGAAATGTTTACGTCTCACAGTAGGTAGTGGGGCCAAGATACCCAGCAAATCCGCGTTGCAGAGACAGGTGCTCGCAACAATAGCGAACAAAGGACTTCATGGATGGGACACTCTGCCTTTTCCCTTCCCCTGTCTTTCCTCTCGGTCACTTGCATGCTACTCATCGTGTTACGTTTCCACCAATCTCCCCCCCCAAAGCCACGTGATGCGTCATCTGACCTGGCGCCAGACCTCTTCGTTGTAATCCCGCGCCGAGCTATGCCTCAGCTTTTCGCCATATCCGTGGTAAAGCGCTTTTTGGCCATCGATAGCCTATGCCTTCCTCGGCCAGTGTGGAGTCTCCATGGGGGCGGCGTCACTGCGGCCAGTAAATAAGCGTTCTCCAGCTCCTCCCGTCTTCCGTATTGGCATTGTAAGCAAACAGGCAGAACGGGTAAAGACGAGGGTGAAGAGTGATGGCGCCTTGCAAATGGGGAGTCCTTTTTTCTTTTCTGTTGGGAGAGGCTACTAGAGATAGCGGCCCTTGCTAATTTCATAAGACATGCAGCAGAATGTGGACTGCTGATTCCCTCACCGATCGATGGCTGGACGTGGGAAGCGTCTGCGCTATGTCCATGGATCAGTGCTGGACCCGGGCGCTGGCGATGCGTAAGGCCGGGCAAACTACCACCCACGCGGCCTCTAGGCACAGTGACAGCCAGGCGCCAGCATCTGCCGTGAGGGCTTTTTGGTCGCCTCTGGAGCGAACGATGGCGCTGCTGCTGCTGTCACTGCTCGGTATCTTCTCTCGAGCGTGATATGTCGGCGGCCCGGCTGATTGGCGCTAGAAGAGGTCGAGATTGTTCTGCCTTGACACCTTCGACGCCGTCAGGTGTTCTAGTTGGCGCCACTGGCCAGCCGCAGCTTGTGGCGTGTGGGTTTGCTTGACTCGCGGTGACAGCGAGCGCTGCTTGGACACTTACTGCTGCATTAGCTGAGGGTGAGATAATGCACCTGGATGCTGATGTCGGCTCTCGATTCCTGAGGAGATACCCGGTCGTCGTGTTCGCTCACTTCACGCGTCACATTCACAGCGGTTACTAGTATCGTAGATGGAGATCCCACCTGAATGGAGGGGTCGTTTCATCCCAGAAGCGCTACTGACAAACCTTACATCTGGCAAAGCCAACATCGAGGTCACGATCTGGCCGGGCTGCCGAAGTCCTTCCCTTCACGCCATCCCGCAACGACGATGGCATGTCCGCCTGGCAAGCGAGGACTTGCATTCCGGGCTTGCTTCATGGTTCATGGTTCATGCTTCACCACGTGGGGACGGCATGTACTTGCGCCCCGTAGACTCGGATGTGGGTTCGGGAAGAGACTAGGAAGACGGTGGAAAGATCAATCCTTCCTCGCACTGCTCGGTGCCATGGCGGTGGCACTAATGGGCTGTTTGGCCATGGGTATCTTGACATGGGTGCCTTCCATGCATGTAATATCGAGAGGCTTATGGGTAGGGCTAAGTCGAGGACACGCACTGGGAACGGGATGGACACGGACACACACTGGATGCTGACTTTGACCTCCATGCTTGTAGTGAGGTCTGTTTGTGAAGAGCACGCTGCAGACGAGACTGTACTGGAGTGTGTCATTGTAGCCGACAAGACATGACCTCTGATGATCGCCGCGCGGAAATCAATACGATTGTTCCCAACCCATCGGCACGGATTTCCATCAAACCTCACATCATTAAAGCCAAATTGATATGACGAGACGCCATGATGGCCACCTTCGAGATGATGATCGCATAGCTTGAACCCAGCCCTCGCCACACGATCACTCATTCGATCGCTCGGTCTCTGCCTGCATTGGGATTCGCATGCAGGCCAGGCCCTCGCTGTCGCTTCACGCTCCATTACGGCCGACCCTACAGCCCCTCCCCTCCCCTTTCTAGCCAGAAGGGAGCCTTTCCGGGAAGCATTACGGCGTGCCTGTTCCTGACTTGTGGCCTATCGGCCCTTCTCATGTGCGCGCCCAGGCGATGCATCTCCCCGCACTTAGCGGGGAAACACGAGCGCCAGGTTACCTCATCTGCAGCTTGCCCTGGCGGGGTCAGCTGTACCTACCTACAGCTGCATCCTGCCAGTGCTTCCACACACACACCCGACTAAGCTAACAGCTGTCTTGGTGTGGCTTTCGCAGCAAAGGGAGAAACTTTTTCTCATCCATGCGCGATTGAGTCTCGATGGCCACCACGCGAATCGCGTCACTTCTTGTCCACTGCATTGCCTTTCCTGGCTAATGTCGCCGTGCACACTTTGACTCGCGCGAAGGTTGGTCGCTTCCTGGTGCCAAAGGGCCTGCATGCGGCTCCCCACAGACATGGAGAACATGGGTCAATGTAGAGTAGTGCGCAGTGAGTCGCGACGCTTCATAAGGCTGTAGGTGTTGCCCTTTCCCACTTCAATTGGTTACGCCCTCTCCGTCAGGCTCCTTCTCTGTTATCGGAAGCCGTCATTACGCTCGAAGGAAGAAGCCTGCCGCAAGTGAGGATTCAGTTCGGTATGAAGACCATCGCAGCAGCTGGAGCACTGCTCGCTGCCCTACCACTGGGCGAAGCGCAGCTTGCAGCGAGATATGGACCAGGTCGTGGACACGGCGGTGGTCCCGGTTGGGGTGGTCATGGAGGTCCACCACACGGCCATGGACCTCATGGCGGAAAGGGCGGAGAATGTGCCAACGCTGGCGGAAACGCTGGCGGCGCTGGCCCTGCACAGCTGACCGCCGACGGTATTGCAGCGATGGGCAACAACTCGCTCTTCACTCGATGGAGGCCAACCAGCCACGTTCTAGCACCAGCTGGGTGGATGAATGACCCATGCGGAGCGATGTATGACCCTGTTCGAGGCAGTAAGTCATGAGTTCTTCTCTGATCACCTGGCTTTCCTTAAGCAGGCGAGACTAACCTTGCGCGCTCAGAGTATCACATCTTCTACCAGTGGCACCCTAATCATATCAACTGGGGTAACATCTCCTGGGGTTATGCCACCAGCGAGGACTTGGTTCACTGGGAGGACCACGTAGGATGGAGAGACGCAGAGGCCGTGGCTTTGGGCCCAACCGGCAACGGTAGCTATAACGGCTTGGGCATATTCTCCGGTACAGGCCAGCCTGTGAACTTGCAGGGTGAAGAGGATGGAACACTCACCTTGTTCTACACCTCTGTCAGCTACCTGCCGACCAACTGGCAGATCGAGTACCATCCATACACCGAGACAC
Source organism: Polychaeton citri CBS 116435 (assembly GCA_010093785.1). Classification (NCBI taxonomy): domain Eukaryota; kingdom Fungi; phylum Ascomycota; class Dothideomycetes; order Capnodiales; family Capnodiaceae; genus Polychaeton; species Polychaeton citri. The sequence continues at coordinate 37,836 of MU003848.1, forward strand.
AAAGCTTTGCTCAGTCGCATGATGGCGGTGCTACCTGGGAATTCTCTCCTGACCACCCAGTCATTGATGCAACAACCGAGACTGCGCCGATGTACTGGAACATCACTGGCTTCCGCGATCCATTCTTCCTCCCAATCCCGGAGCTGGATGCGATTCTGGAGAAGTCAGAGCCTCGCTACTACGCTGTCCTTGGTTCTGGTATCAAGGGTGTTGGTCCAAGGATACCACTTTGGAGCGCTCCAGCTGACGACTTGACCGATTGGACGTTCGAGGGTGCATTGTTCGAGCCTGCAGACAACAGCTCCTTGGGCCCGGTTCACTCGACCATCACTTATGGATTCAACTTCGAGGTCTCGGGCTTCTTTTCTCTGAAGGACAGCAAGGGCGATGACCACTTCTACACCAACATGGGTTCTGAGGGCAACAACCTGACTTGGCACCCATCAGGCCATTGGGCTCTCTGGAATGAGGGTGTTGTCAAGCGTCGTGCGAATGGCAGCGCTGACTTCGAACCAGTCGCAGGCGGTTCCGGTGACTGGGGCAATGGATATGCATTGACTAGCTTCTGGGACAGCAAGAACGACCGCCGTCTCCAGTGGGCCTGGCTCCCTGAAGATCTCAACGACAATTTCGCCGCCACACAGCAGGGCTTCCAGGGTTCTCTCTCGTTCCCAGCGGAACTGTTCGTGCATGAGACGAAGAATGTCGTCAAGACACAAGAGCTCAGCGATGCTAAGGCTGCAAGGCTGTATGACACTGGCGACAATACGGTCACTGCGATGACACTTGGCAAGAAGGTCCCTGACGATATCGTGGCCGGTCTGCACGCTTGCTCAAAGGAGATCGGGTACAAGAGTGGGACATACAAGAAGTCCCAGGTGCTCAACAAGGCTGGCTCCGACAACTTCCATATAACAGTAAGTACATGACGGGTCAAGCCGCCATAAGGCCGGTACCAAAGCTAACCCCACTTACAGGCAACCCTCACTGGCAACACTGGAGCTGCAGGCATACGTCTTGGCGTCTCGCCAGATGGCCAGGAATATACCACGATCATGTACGAGCCGTCCAACTACACCATCCTGGTTGAGCGTGCCCATAGCAGCACCATTGTCGAGTTTGCCAACTTCACTGTCGATGGCTACTTCTACCCATACGAGATCAAGGGTGAGGGTCAGGAGCCGATCGTGTTTGATGTCTTCCAAGACGGGTCCCTCATCGAGATCCACGTTAACGGCCGCTTCACTGCGTCCACTCGCATTTACCCCTCGCAAGAGGCAAGCAAGGGTTACGGCTTGTATGTCGCGCCAGGGACCCAGGCCACATTCTCCAACGTAAAGGCATACGTTGGCCTCACTAACGCGTGGCCATCACGACCCGCCAACTCCAGCTCCGAGCTAGTCTTTGACACTCCTGAGGAGACCAACAACTACATCTGGTGGCCTGGCAACTAGGCGCGTCGGAGGTGTAGCTCGGTGCTCAGTATCGAGGGCATGAGATGACTTGACAAGCGCATTGGCGGATGGGGGAAAAGTGAATGTAAATAATCTTGGCCAATGCATGGCATCTCCTCTAGGCCTTATTTCGGACGATCCATAATAATCCCTCCGTACCGTAAGCATGTCATCGCCGCAGTAGATAAGAGAACCTCTGGAAGCTCGGTGTTGGGTTGTTGGGGAGTTGTCGAGCCCCCCAGGTGCCTTCCGCATGGATGCCAGCCATCCTTCCAAGTCGCCCACATCACCGACCGATGCGGCTCTTTTGCGCGTGCTCTCGACAACGCCCACGCGGTTGTATTCGGTAGAGGATTTGTTTGGTATCATTTGCGACGGCGCGCGGGAAACGCGGGCCATCCCTTAGCTCGTGATGCGATGGGAAGATGCTAGTTCCCGCCTTTCCAGATGTAGATCCGGGTGTAGCATCGCGACTTCATCCCTCAAGATAGATGGACAGATAGGAGCAGAAGGGCTGACTGGGGTTATACCAAAACACAAACAGAGACACCCAGGCTGCGCCACGGATACATGCAAGGCACAAGGTGTGAAGACGGGGTTCGAGCTTTGCAGGAACCCCAGGAGTGCCTCCCGACGTCATAACATCCTCCCACCGCCATAGTCCCAAGGTACCGTGGCTTGGTCTTGGTCATCATCCTTGGAGTATCTATCCCCTCCCCATTGTGGTAAGCGAACACTCGCAGTTATGTGGAATGCTTGATCGAGATATTGCCGAGATGCAACCGCAAGTTCTCACGCCGACAGCTACTCTACGCGTCAGCCACGCGATCAAGTGCACGAGCGCACTGTCTCGCTCGCTGATGAGAACATGTCACTCCGCTCTGATAGGTGGCCAAGTCCACGGTATCGCAAAGTCGTCTCTGGGTAAAGCGGTACTCACGGTACATGCAAGCACCTTTCTTCACTCGGACCTTGCATATGTATGAGTCCCCGCACCTGGTCCGCACTCCGCTCCTTGGGCTGGGAGCTCAGTGCCATTACACAGTACGGAGTGAGCTTAAAAAAACAAACACATCTTGTCTACGCGACCGACCAGATTGTCTGCTTGCGTTCCGCCCGAGATGGGCCGGCACTCTAGCTTAGTTGATTTAAAATACCGCCGGCAGATATTTCAGGGCGCGTCTTTTGCAACTTCTCGGTGTGACAAAGCCTCTCGCGACTGACGGCTCCATTGGGGCCTTGGTCGGGGCTGTTGTGGATGTAGAGACTCGGGTGAAGACTGGTTTGTGTCATGACGGACACACTTACTCCCCGCGTGTGGCGCCAGAGACATCGTCAATGCCACGATCTTACAGGCCCCACGGTTCCGGAGGATCTACCTGCAAGGTGAATCGACGGGGGCCATTCACCGCACACCTCCTCGACAACAAACTCTACGAGCTCTGTCATCAGAGACTGCACCAACGTCTCCTGAGCGGTGTTGTGTCATCGCAACTTTAGATTCGAACAGGCCATCGGCGTGCAGGCAGGATCGCGATATCCTGCAGCACCGAGGCGCTGTTCTACTCCTCGAGGCCCTAAACGGAAGCTTGAGGCTTTTTTGTGACGCAGGTCCACTGAAAGCAGCTAGGTAGCATGACTATGGCCAAGGAACAGGAGCAGGAGGAGGAGGGGTCGACGTAAATAAGAAATTGGCAGCATCCGGTATTTGAGGGAAATCGATGCATCCCCAATCCCTACTCCCCTCCATCCAAGCAATCACTGGCGAAATGCTGTATTTCAGCGTTCTCTCAGCTTTGTTGCTGCTGGCAGCAGGTTCGCTTGCTCAGCCAACACCCACCTTCCCTCCCTTCACCGACCCAACTGTCAGCTACTACGCTCCTGGTATTCCAATTGAGACACCTCTGCCAGGTAACTATGGTAACTACCTAAGGCCACAGGTCCACTATAGTCCATCTCGTTATTTCATGTATGCGATACACAGTAACCGTCGTCAATTCCAAGCTAACACTGCGCAGGAACGATCCCAATGGCATGCATATTGCTCCAGATGGGACATGGCACATCTACTTCCAGTACAACCCAACCGACCCAGTGGCTGGCAATGTACACTGGGGTCATGCTGCCTCGCAAGACGGTTACACCTGGACCAACCAGAAGATCGCCATTTGGCCTCCAAACGATTATACGTCCGTTTTCAGCGGATCTGCTGTGATCGATGTGAACAACACCAGCGGTTTCTTCCCAGATCAAGACAACGGCGTTGTTGCGATGTACACGCTTGCAGAGTACCCAAACGGCACTGCTGGAAACCAGTACCAAGCCATTGCATACAGCAGGGATGGTGGCTATACCTTCGAGGCGTACGAGGGCAACCCGGTCATCAACCGATACAACACTCAGTTCCGTGACCCATATGTCCATTGGTACGCGCCAGGCGGATACTGGGTGATGGTCTTGGCTCACTCCGTGGAGTTCAAGGTTGAGTTCTTTGTAAGTGCCGGCCATGATGCGAATGTACCAGAGCCCTAGCGAATGGCAAGCTGATGGACGTGATCTAGACCTCGCCCGATCTCAAGGAGTGGACGGCACAGAGTAACCTTACGCGCTACGGTGTACAGGCTGTTCAGTATGAATGCCCCAACCTCATTGAGCTGCCGATGGAAGGCCAGGATGAACCGGTTTGGGTTCTTCAGCTGAGTGTGAATCCTGGCGGACCTCTGGGTGGCAGTACCGCTCAGTATTTCCCAGGTGCATTCAACGGCACTCACTTTGAACCGTACGATAGCCTGACTCGTTTCACCGACTTCGGCAAGGACTCCTACGCCGGCCAGTTCTTCAATGGCATTCCACCTGGCGAAGAGCAGATCGTTATGAACTGGGCTTCGAACTGGCAATACACAAACTTGGTGCCTACTGGTAATGAAGAGTACGGTCAATTCCGTAGCGCTATGTCGGTCCCACGATGCGTGTCGCTTGCCAACACCACGTCTCCCGCGTCTGAACAGACCTACAATTGGATCAGCAAGCCATGCGCCATTGACACTGTCTTCGACACTGTGCTTGCATCGAACGACACCTTGGACAACGGTACCGTTCTCGTGGATTACCGTGATCTGGAGTCGGGTGCTATCTACCTCGAAGTAACCATCTCCAACCTCACCTTGGACAACCCTGCGGGCAGCATTAACTTCACCGCCTCCTCTTCCTTGACTGGCGAGTACCTGCAAGGTGGCTCTGTTGTCGGTGGTGTCATCTGGCTGGACCGTGGCCACACCTACCTCTTCCCCAACCCTCTCTTCACGGACAAGAGTACGTATGACCCATCTCGACCATGATCCGTGAGTTGTACTGACTGCTTGATTTCTCTAGTGTCTGTGAACGGCTTCTTCGGCGAGCAGAGCAACGGCACGTGGAGTATGAGCGCCCTCATCGATAACAGCGTACTCGAGGTGTTCGGTCCGAAGTACTCTCCGGCAGGCACAGCCTCGTTCTTCCCTGAGGCACCCCTGGATACCCTTCGCATCGACGTCGGCAGCCTCGCACCTGGTGCAACCGCCTCCGTCCAGGTTTGGGGATTGACGGCTACCTGGCTTGATCAGGCTGACGAGAATGGAACTGTCATCGGCAACGTTACTCAGTCCAACGGAACCAATGGGACCTCTCCTGGAGGCTACCGCAGGAGTGTCAAGCTGTACTGAGCGTTTGATGCTCCAAAAGAGCTGGGCATGTACACACGCGAGTGTTTGATGATACTGCACATCTCAATGATAATGATACGATATGATCAAAGGAAGGGTCGCCAGAGACGAACAGGATTGCAGTCGTGTATTCTGTTAGCAGAGCTCAATTCAGAGATACTGGTCTCTTGTGTTCTGTGACTCCAATTTGCCATCTTCCCCTCCCATCAAATTCTGAGTAGTAGACCCGATAATGCAAAGTGCACGTGACTTACCTAGCCTTGTCTTAATTAGGCCGGGGGCTGGCTTTGCCACTAAGAATATTCGAGTCATGTTCATGATATACTCTTTGCTGGTGCTGAGAGGGCGCGTCAGCAGCCAGTATCTCATCAACCTTAGCGACGTTGAATCTATTCAGGATCATGGAGGTGCACGCTGAAACGCAGGCGGCATCTATTGCAGCTTCCAGAATAGACGATGATGCCTCGAGTGCGAAGTTCAAAGCTTCGTCGTCAAGCCCGTTAGAGCAAAGCCAATCTACCGAGTTTCACTATGTTGCGCCGATGTCCAAGACCCAAAAGCGGTCAACCAGAAAGACCGAAGTTGTTGAAGACAACGACGAACCGCTGATAGATACGACCGCGGCATTACCCTTGCGATCCAAAAAAACCGAGAGGCTCCAGAAGCGAGCGCAGCGTAAGGAACAGCGCAAAGTCAAATCTGAAATTCAATCTTTTCTCGACTTGCCTGCAGAGCTGCTGGGTGAAGTGCTGTCGTACCTAAGGCCCAGCGACGTGATGAGCCTGCTTGTAGTAAATCGCTCGACGAGAACTTACATCCTCGACCAGCAGAGCACCATTGCACGGGAAATCATCGCTCGGCGCTATTGGGTCCTATCACGGTGCTTTCAAGTCCCAGTGTCTGCCTGCAGCCTGTCTGTCGAACAGCAGGCAGCTCTACTCTCACCCCGGTGGCAGGACAGGCTGAAGCTGAACACCCAGAACCCGTACCAGCACATCGAGCGCATCGACCCGCGGGAGCTCTGCACGTGCATGACATGCGTGCTGTCGTGGAACAACTTGTGTACCATTATCGACCTTGCGCATTGGCAACATGACTTCGACAACAGAGAGCCGATCCCGATGATTCCTCGAGGGCGGTACCCCGATTGGAACACGCAGCTGCTGGGTCGGAATGCCACCGTTACCGAGAAGGCCATGCGAAGCCCCTTGGTGTATGCTAGAGTACTGGAAATGCACCTGAACACCACCACTCGGACGATTGTGAGACATTCCAAGTGGAAGAAGAAGGGTGCTGCCCCACCTCGTCGGCTTTACGATCTCACCGATGATGAAATCGACGCTGGCACTGACGAGTTTCTGGAGCGTACGGGCCCACCTTCCTACGAACCGGTCTTCCATAGAGACAACTACTACAACATTGGAGCTTTTATCCCTGGTCGCCGTTGGTCAAAGGATGATCAGAGATGGTTCTATCCTCCAGCTCAACCGAAGCCGCATCAAGCCGACGTGGAATATGTAAGCAAATGGTTTAGGCCAAGTCCTGAGATGGAGCAGAGAATGGATCAGTACGTCGAGAAACTCAGACGGCAGCTAGCTAGATGATGCATCATCACTATGCTTGACCGTTCGCCTCTGGCGGATGATAAGCCATGCGGGCGAGGTTGAACGTCACATCGAAACCATATGGTCTGCAGTCCCATGGAATCGTCTCACCGACCTGCTCGAATCCACAGCGCTCATATACAGGCTTTCCAGCCGATGAGGCTTCGAGATATGCAGGTACCCGGTCTTGCTTAGCCTTGTTGACTCCCCAATCGATCAGCATGCTTCCAGCGCCTTGCTTCCGGTAAGATCCTCTCGTCACCATGGCCATCAACACTGCAGCACATCAGCATTTGATCAAGCACATGTCATGCTCAAGACGTACCCCAGCATGGTCCTTTGGCAAACCAGTCTCGTCGCAACCGCATCATGTGCGTCCGCATGTCTCGGTACAAATCCAGATTGAAAGTGCCCTTCGCGCTCTCGGGTACAAACCTGCCAACATCAACAATCTCATGCGTCTCGAAGTCATATCCCCGTGGGAAGAAGTTCCATCTCGCTGTAGCTGCTATTTCACCATCCTCGGTCACGGCTTTGAGCCAGATGGCAGTCATGTCGTCGTCGAACCACTGACGACATTGTTTGGCGTTGTATTCCAACCGAGCTAGAGCACCCTCATCGTCGCCTTCTGCCACTGGCCAGCAGAGAGGTGCAACGGGTGCTTGGGTTAGATCGCCTCCAACGCGATGGGAAGGTGTGAGCATCAAAGTAAAATCTGTGCGCACCATTGGCTCTACGCGGAATCTCCCCATTGTCGATTTTGTAGCTCTTCACAAACTGTACTTCTATGATACTCGAACACAGGAATTCCGCTGTAGAATCACACGCAAGTTTATAATCAGCTTGACTGGACCCTCTTGCGCCCTTTAACACATATGCCGGCCCCGATTATTATCCACATGTCCGACCGGAGTGCTGACTCATCGGCTAACTGGAGTCTGTGAGTCTACGGGCAGCTGAATAAAGACGTGTATTCAGGATCGAACAAGTAGGGACTGCTCGGTAGTCAGTGGAGATGGACATCCGACCTATGCCTTCAACAGCTCTGGGCGGTCGTTGCGTAAGCTTCTGTTATCGTGATATCTGACGAGCAATAGACTGGAAAAAATTTGTGCGGCTGCCTCACTCGTAAGACTTTGCAGAGCATCCGGTATCGCAGTTGAAACATAGCGACCACTAAATATCTGCATCTTCAGACAATCATTGCCCTTACTTATCGAAAATATTACCCTGCTGTACCTCATCACTAGTGTCGCCCGACGGTGTCATTGAAGCCGTGATAGTGCTCTCGTGTAGACTGTAGAGTATGTCTCAACCCGAAACTATGCCACTATCCGGTTGAAAATGCCTCATGCGACGAGAGACTGCATTCAGTAATAGAGCCAACTGGATATCATTCAGTAACTCGGTGACGCCCTCGTACTTACTGCCCTTGCCAAGAAGGCAGACAAGATCAGGTTCTCAACGCCCGCGGCGCACGCCTCTGCCCACATGGCCTCTGTTTCCAACCCAACCTTGTGTTGCATCCGATTGTTCTTCAAAAGCATGCCTGTTTATGGTCACAGAAGACGTTCCAGAATAGACGCGATGCACATTGTCAAATGACAGCAGGACGATGTTATAAGTCCATGCCGTGACGCGAAGGGTCCTTGTTCTCTATACTTGCGCTTCTGCAAGCTAATGCGCCGAGCCATGACCAGCTTGGATAGATCAGGTTGTGCGGAGAACTGCTTGCGACAACTGGATGCATGACACAGCGGCAGGTCATATCTCCCCATCACGCCTACCGCACATCCTCTTGGGGACTTAGAGGTAAGTTCCTGCTTTATATGTCCGGTTTGGTTTGCGGTGGTCGCGTTGGACAGCTTCGCTTCTCATCCACACTATAGCACCGCTATCTAGCGTATCGCGAGCGTACTTATCGTCCCATCATCTGTGGTGAAACGATACGAAAGAGTAAATTGAGCTTAGATCAAGGCCCAACACTTGTGACAAAGCCACAATGAACTTCCTCCGTGGTCTGGCTGAGCAAGGCCGAAGAGCGACAGTCGATCTTCTGCACGGCGAGGAGATCGAGCGAGACTCACCATTCTCACCAGAAGTCCCAGACGAACTCAGAGAATGGCTGCCAGATCTCTTCGACCGCTTCCCGGTAGTCCTGCCGTGGGAGAAGTCACAGCCCGTAGATCCTGCGCTGCATGAGGTCTGGCTATACGACAACACGGCGTTCAGGTCTCCAGCCGCTGGCGAGCACCGTCCTGGGCTACGGAAGCCTGCCTCGCGCCACGACACAAAGCCAACTCTCATAGACTCGGACGGGAAGTCAGAGGATACGCCCTCTGAAGGCAATGGTTGGGAGGTCGAGTTTGTGTCGTCCTACTTCATCAAGAACTCTGGTAAAGACCTCTCGAGGATCGTCGCTGCTGTGGCAAAAGCCCTAAACGTCAACGATGACGACGAGGCGACCAAGAAGCGCATCGCCCTCCGTGTCCAGCCCTTTGTCGACTTCGTCCTGCCAAACCGCACAGTCAGGATAGCCATCGACAAGAAAGAGGAGCAGACGCTCGGCCCCTCGAACTACTCAGGCAACAGCCTCGACCTACTGACACTACACTTCGACTCTCCCAGCGCACCCTCCCAGTTCGACTCCTGGGCCGTCGCCACACCACCGCCCTTCGGCCACTCAGCCACCACTGTCGTCGCCGAAGAGCACGGCTGGGGCATCATCAGCGACATCGACGACACGATCAAAGTGACGCAGACGCCCTCGCCCCTCGGCATCCTGGAGACGACCTTCCTGACCGAAGAACCGCAGCCAGTCAAAGGCATGCCTGAGCTCTACACACAGATCGCCACCGCCCTCTCCACCCCGGCCTTCTTCTACCTCAGCGCCTCGCCCTACAACCTCTACCCGTTCCTCAAGAAGTTCCGCTCCGCCCACTACCCGCAGGGCACCATCCTGCTGCGCGACGCAAGCTGGCAGAACCTCGGCGGCCTCGTCACCTCCCTCACCCACGGCACGCAGGAGTACAAGGCCGACCGCATCCGCCGCGTGCACGGCTGGTTCCCGCACCGCAGGTTCATCTGCATCGGCGACAGCACGCAGACCGACCCGGAGGCCTACGGCGAGAGCGCCAGGAGGTTCCCCGGATGGATCAAGGCCGTCTTCATCCGGAAAGTCACTGACATCGCCGCCATGGACACGGACAGGAAGAATAGCGACGAGAGGTTCGAGGCCGCCTTCAAGGGCTTGGACCCCGGCCTGTGGCAGACGTTCACCGATCCAAGTGAGATCGCTGCGAGGATCGAGGAGCTGAGCAGAGAGGGTGACGGGGAGGCCGGAGCGAGTTAAAGGGGGAGGGGGGGGGATATCCGGAAGCCGGCTCGGTGTCGGCAGACCGACCTGTGGGCTTCGAAGTGCGTCTATAGCTTTTTGAGATGGCCGACTGTTGTACAGGCTCCGCTGCTCATCCGCGAGACATGTCGCGTGTATTTAGTCCGCTTATGAATATACTGGCAAGGCATCAAGGCACGAAGAGGGAAGAAGTATGATCGAGGTCAGAGCGACGAATGCGATGGATTCTCTTTTTATTCTCCCATATCCTACAATGAAGCCCAAATGCGAAAGGGGAACTTAAAAGACATGACCCAAGTTCCAACTCGCAAAAGCCGCACGCAGGGTATCGCACGCATTTTCTCCCTTTCCCTTTCCCCCCCAAAATAAAATTCAAGAAGTAGCGGATACAAGAGCAAGTCAGCAACACCGTTTTCACCCCACACCGCGGCTCTACTGTTTGTATTCAGTAGTAGTCCACCGTCTCCATGCATTTTTGTAAGGTGTGGTCAGCCCGGATCGTCAATAAGAAAAAAGAGTCTATTGAAAGTAGGAAAATATCTAGATAATCGTATTCATCGCGTGTGGATCACTGGAGGATTAAGGGGTGGTCGGGAGTGTGGCGTTACTCCGTGTTAATGCCAGCAGGGACTTTGCTGGCTCTGGGAGTCGTGTCTCTCCGCTCCTTCCAGGCGCTGTCGTCGGCGGTACCGGACGATGGTACCGTCGTCGTCGCCGGCCTCTGCTGCTGCGACAGTGGGGACTGGACCTGCTGTCGTGCGCTGCTGGCGATAGAGCCGTTGCGTGGCGACTCGGCGTAGCTGCTTCCGCCTGCGGTGGCGGGAGCGTTGCGCACGGCGTAGACCCTATCTTTCGCCTGCTGAGCTACCATGAGCGAGTCGATGTAGGTCCTGAACTTGACATTCTCCCTCAGCAGGTATTCGGACTTGCGCTGCCAGTTCACCATGCTTTTGGCGAAGTTGGGGTGGCGGGGGGAATACTGCCGGGTCAAATGTCAGGCGACGCTCACCATTATGGGGGGGGGGGGTGGTACTTACGGCAAGTTCAATGCCATGCTTCAGCTCATTGTGCTTCTCCAGCTCTGTCTCGACGTGGGCGACGTACGCCTGCAGGGACCTCAGTTGGTCGATCTCCATCAACTGGCTTGCCATCATGCTCTGAGTTGGTGGCTGCCACTCCGCCAGCTGGGCCTTGTCTCCAGGCAGTCGCGCGCGATGCCTGTCGCCAAAGCCCGTATCGAAACTGGCGCGCAACGAGCTTTGCGTGCTTGGGCGTGGGAGGGTGCTGCTGGAAGGCGTGTGCGTGTGGCCGTACTGTCGGTTCGCGATGCTTGGTGGAGGGCTCGACACGACGCTCTCTGCGTTGTGCTGGTGTTCAAGAATCGCCGTGTTGATGACCAGGTCGCTCCAGCCGTATTCGATGTTGGAGACGCCACCCTGCAGTGGCTCCTTGCTGAGGCGGGCGGACCAATAGTTCGCCGTCGTCATGAACTCCTTGGCGATCTCTGGCGTGCCGACGTGGAACAGGTGGATGGCTCCAGACGGCAGATGCAGCGCCCACACATGAGGCCTGTTCTTGCTGTAACCTGGAGGTGGAAGCACCGAAGCGATGGTCTGGCGCAGCACGAAGTCATCGAGCTTCTCTGCGTTCTCCATCCAATCGCCACCACCCACGCGTGCAGTTGTCACGCTGGCCGCGCGACCAGCTGCCTTGCTCGCAGCGTTGCTGTTCCGTCCCATTGAGCGGGACTTGGTCGAAGTGTTGAAAGCAAAGAGGGTAAGCTTGCCCTTACTAATGACAGCGAAGCAGTCGTCCCAGTTGCGATCTTTGGCTTTGGCACCTGCATCGTTCTTGTGATGCTTGTGCTTGACCAAGCCTTCCTTCGCCCATGGCGCACCTTCAAGGGCAAGGGCTTCATCTTCCAATACACCCTTGGGTACTGACACGCTCGATTCGGAGTCGCCTAACCCGCTGTTTGCACTCTCTTCTCTTATGATGGCTTGCGATAGCGCGTTGGCGAAACCGATGGAGTGCTTGTAGTCACTGCCAGACGATCCAAAATGCTGACCCAAGCTGCCAAGTGATGTCGATGTCAGCGTCTTGCCAAGCGAGTACTTGCTGCCCCAGGTGCTGCTCTGGGCCGGTGACCAGATGCTGTTGTTATCGTCGAAGCTAGTGCGGGACGACGTTACCGTGCTTGAAGCGTAGAACTTTGGCTTGGATCTGTTGTTTCTGCCAGGCCACCTCATCGTCATGCCCCTGAAGTCACCCTTCGAGCGGTGCGACATCGTGTCAGATGGGGACTTGCTGACGACTGATCCTGATCGCTTGAGACCAAGGTTGCCGACAGAGAGGTTGCCTGAAGCGCCTCCATCTGACACGTTGAAGCCGTGGAGTGGTAGTGGGTCACTTCTGATCGAGCTATAGAATGCCTTCAAGACAGCCTCGATCTCGAACTCCCACCCACGCATATTGCCTTCCCATGATTGATTGACCAGGGCGTTTGCAGCGGTGCTGCTCCCACCGGCCGAGTCAGGTGTACAGCCGTCGGACTCGTGACGGAAGACGCCAGGTCGAATGGACAGCCGTTTCGCGGCGACCGTACGCTTCTCGTCGAAGGAAGTACGATCTATTGGCGTATCTGGGGGCATTGAAGGCGAAGATGGCGTTGAGGAGGTTGGGTTCGACCAGGGAATGCCGCCTCGGGAGCTACCTGGGTTGAGTTTGACTGTAGCTTCATCAAACGCTCCAGGCGCTGCATCCGCCACAACCCGCTTGACTGTCTGGAGTGTGTTCTTCACGTACGCGCTCTTGGTCATCTTGTTGTCAATATCCGCAAGGTGCAGGTCGGTGTTGAGCAGGATCAGGGCGTAGCATATCGTGTGCACAACATCGACCGCCTTGAAACCATTGTTGGGGTTGCACTCGCACCAGCGAGCAGAGAGTTCGGCGACGATGCGATCGAACTGCTGCGATTCGCCTCTCAGGACCAAGCGGCCACAGAGCATGCGCAACGCTGACAGGACGTTCTTGCCGGAGAAGTCGTAGATGTGCATGTAGGCCTTCAAGGTCCGCGTGCTGAGCACATTACGCTCTCCAAGCCAGGCGGCGGCGTCGGCTTTGGCGACATCCTCTTCGTCTCCTTCGAATATCTTCCGTGCGCGCTCCCGGTATTCTGCGCCGTCATCTACAATCACCGAGGCGTCGTGGGCCGTTGCGGTCTCCATTGATGACCGCGGCAACTCGTTGCCTTCGATCTGGACCAATGGCAGACTGACGGCAGAGTGGAAGCGGGTGCTGGGAGTCTCAGCAGGGGTGGTGCCTGCCGACGTGTGCGTCTTGGAGTTCTTGCGCGAACCCTCGGCTTGCGGCTTAAGCTTGTCTAGTCGTTCTTCTGAGCCTGTAGGCGTAGGCTGCAAATACAGACGCTCGGATTTCTTCGACTCTGGCCTGTTTCGGGTTTGCTCTGGCGAACCTGTCGTCATCACCCATCCTTCGCCAGGCATATACACACTTACATATGTGCCATCGCTAAAGTTGCGACTGGCCTCAGGGGATTCGCTTGTGATCGCTCCGCCTGACGCGATGATCATGTCCCCAGTGCTTGCACGACTTGGCACCCTCCGCAGATCCCTGTCCGAATCCTGTGTAGCAGAGATTGGTGACACTCCGCCCGAACGGTCATTGGACGCGTCGAGTGCAGGGCTAGGCACGGGTTTGGGGTTCGCCGCATCTGGCTGCAAGGTTGCGGTGGAATCGACAGAAAGCGGTTCTGGTCTGCGCTTCTTCACCTTCAACCTTGGGCTCTCATTAAACGTGTTATCCACTTTGAGGGAAGACTCTCGGGTCAGTGACGTGATACGCCGCAACGCTGGATCTGCCCTCGGGGTGTAGCCGGAGTGGAAGATGTCTAGGTCCTCAGATGTGCTCGACTCGCTTGTGTCGGGCCGTCTGTTCTCCTTGCCGTTTGGCGCTGTGCTATCAGCACTTATGTATGGGTCCATGACCTTCCGCAGGCTGCTTGCAGATGGACTCGGCTCTGGCGGCTGCACGTTGGCGCTCGGATGGCCAATGTTCGCCGGTAGGGCTGGCACAGGAGCAGCTTCCGAGTGTGATTTCTTCCGCCGTCTGAAGAACGATGATGGCTTCTTGTTGAGGGCTGGAGGTGGGTGCGAAGCAGACTGGGTGCCAGGTCTGGCTTCCGAGGGCGGCGCATGCTGTTCCATCTCGCTCCTGGGTCGGCCGTGTAGACTCCCTTGTGATCTCGTTCTGCTCACGGCGCTTGTATCTGGCCGATCCGAGTTGTTGCGTGGCAGCGGCGGTGCCTGTTCTGGCGATAGCATGCTCGAGCGTGAGCTGCCAAACACGCGCTTGAAGAAACCTGGTCTTTCACGTGCTGGGGACTGCTGCCTTCTCCCTTGTTGTGAGGTTACACCAGCGATGCTAGCATCGTCTGGCGCGATTGAGCCGCGCATGCTGTTCGCCCTGACAAACTCGCTTGCCTGGTTGCGTATGCCGAACGGTATAGGTGGGCTCAGCTGGGGGCTGCCCACCCCTTTAAGGTCACTCTGGGTAGTAATCTTGCGCAGTGTGCTCTGCTTGGAAGGCGCCTGGTTCACGTAGACTGGCCCGGTAGCGGTAGGGTTGTCCCGCTTCCTCGGTCCACCTGCAACCATGGGTTCCGGACAGGCGTTGACGTCGAGGTTGGACTCGTATTTGCTATACACCGAGGGGACCGGCCGCCCTCTGTCCAGGATCGAGGATCTTGATGCTTGAGACTCGGCGTACAATTGATCCATACTGAGAGACCGTCCTCCTCCAAATGCCAATCTGCTTGACTCAAGCACAGCGTTGAACTCGTCTCCAAAGGCGCGGCTGCTGTTTGGCCTCTGCGGTGGCTGTCCCGATGCCACCGACAACGTGCTCTTGTCTGGTTGTTTCGGATCGGGGAATGCCCTGCCAATGCCATTCAAGATGGGCGCGAGAGCCGACCTTCCCGTCGGCGGTAGGACGGAGAAGTTGGACGCGCTGTTGCTGCGTCGCCCCTTGGCGGTCTTGGCTGAGAGGGTGCTGGCAGGCGAGTCCTGCAGCGCAAAGTCGGACGACAGCGAGGAAGAGTACGTGTGACCGCGCGACCGCTGGTTGATGCGCGAGGGCAGCGCGAATCTCTCAATGTCGACAGGCGTATGCGAAGGGACCCCCTTCTCGACCTCTGGGATGTGGTTGCTGGAGAGGTTGTCGAGCGACAGCAGTAAGTTGTCGACGACACTGTCCCTGGTGGTGCTCGACCAGGACAACCCGTGGCTGTGTCGCGGTGCTTCTGGATCACCACCACTGGCGCTTCTCTTGGCGAAGCGGTTGCTGGAGCCGGGTTCGGTGGTCAGGATGCGGGCCTCCAGGTCGCTCGCGTGGGCTCGTAGGGTCTGCTGTTTGCCTTCCCTCTTGTTGCGACGGCGAGGGTTTGGTGGAGTGGAGGGAGGTGAGGCGTAGAAGGAGGCAGTCTCGCGCAGGGCATGCCGTGAGCTCGTCCGCTTTGCGACAGAGGGACTAGCACCGCCAGCGGGTGCTGAGTCGGCAGCAGATGTTGATGGACCTGCAGCAGGCGTGTGCTCGTTCATGACGGCGAGCAGTAGCAGGCTGCAGGCATCTGCAACCAAAGGAAACAGACTGAAGCCAAAAAGTCGATCGTTCACTGCAGCCGCGGGCCGAGCGGTCGGATTGGCAATTGGGAGGGTAGGGAGGGGGGGGGTGCCGGATATGGGCTGGTCAGAGAGGATTGGCTCCTGGCGCGTACAGACCGACTATCTGGCGGAAATCCTTTGTATTGTGTCTGCTGTAGTGCTACATGTCACGGTGGTCTGAGGGTGTGCGAGTCCGGCGGGAGATGGCTGCGGGCGGCTGTCCAGGGCGTGGTGGTGATGTGGCAGCGATGTGGCAGCGATGTGGCAGCAGCAGAGTAGTGACGGACTGGAAACCGAAGGGGGTATCTTTCTTTCCCTTCTGGAATTGAATCCTGCGCAATCCACACAGAGTGGGTTGATTGTCACATTGCAGCATGCGCAGCGCAGCAGCAGGCAGAGGACCCGATCAGGCTACGCCCGTTGCAGATGATGCGAGATTTGGCGCGCACAGCGTTTCCGTCAGGGGTCAATCAGCATATCCAGAGCCGTGAAAGCCTGAGGCTAAGCCTAACCAAAGCCCAAGCCTAAGGCAAAGCCTAAGGCAAAGCCTAAGGCAAAGCCAAAGCCAAAGCCAATAGCAGTGGGTGGTGCGGCTGCTCGCGCGTGCGTGGGTGCATGCAGCGGGCAGCAGCAGCAGTAGCAGCAGTGTGGTGTATACAGTACTAGCAGTGGCATTGGAAGACCACATCACGGTAGCATCGGCCCTAGCTCTGGCCCCCGTCGAACAGTCGTGGCCAAGGGAGTTGATCGACGGCTTGGGATTGCCATCCTGATCGATCCGCTCCATTGGGTTTCCCAGCCGTGGCGCTCATCCTCTGCAGCGCGTGAGCCTGAAACGCAGCAGGACAGACGTGCAAAGCGCTGGCCTGAGGACACCGCCGCGTTCTCAAGACGGGGTGGTGCGGCCACGACGTTGACTGCAGAAACTGGGGCCCAGCACCAGGAAAATGAGAGTGCGCACAACACGCCTGCTTCTGCGCATCCTGGGTCCTCCCAAGACTGCCACAGCGAGTTGCTGTGCGTGTGCTGCGTTGTCAATCCGCCTTCTATTGGCCAGCCGGCCTCTCCATGCCCTCTGCCATCGTCCCCACTAGGACACGTTGGACACACGCCCCGATGCATCTACTACTTCCAAAGGAGAATACCCACGCAGCGCTCCCGGGTCCTCTGCAAACCGCCCTGCCTTGGCTCTCTGGCCGATCTCACGGCTCCTCTACGAAGCAAACCGGATTGGACAATACAGTACGCAGATACATTGGGTACGTTGATGTGCCACAGTGTCTTCCACACAGCTCCCTCCCAACCCACGTGTGCCTGGCCGATGACACTCCTTTCCCTCCTTTGTCAGGTGCAGAGAGCCGGGCATCACGCCTGCATTCTTCCCGCAATCCACAGTAGTAATGTAAGACAGGAAATCAGGCAAATGCTAATCTCCCGTCCTTCCTATCGCGCACTAGCCGCAGTGGGACAGGCATGAAACCATTTCCGAGTCATCATCATAAGGTCGACTATATGCCCACGCTCCCACCACGTACGGCGGCGGAAGATAGGAGGTAAGAAGCGCCAAGAGGTCTACGGCTGGAAGGGCAAAGGTGAGACAGTCCCAGTACAGTACTGCACTGTGCTGCTGTGTCTCCTGTACCCCTTGCTGCGGGCAGCTGGAGCTACTGCAGGAACAATATGCATGCTCGCGTTGGCGCCTTTCCCCTTCTCTCACACACA
This sequence comes from Polychaeton citri CBS 116435, assembly GCA_010093785.1. NCBI lineage: Eukaryota > Fungi > Ascomycota > Dothideomycetes > Capnodiales > Capnodiaceae > Polychaeton > Polychaeton citri. Next base: position 55,353 of record MU003848.1, read on the forward strand.
CTCACACTCTCTCTCTCTCTCTTTCCCTCCCCTTCCCTCCTCTCCTCTTCGCCTTCCACTCACTGCTACAGTGGTACGTACTGGACTCTTGGGGAATGGCACTGTGTATGCAAGGGTTTGCGATGCGGCCAATCAGGTGCGACGCGGTCGTCGAGAAGGCCGGCATGCGCGTGTTTGCTAGCTTGTGAGTGTGAGTGTGAGTGTGGATGTGCGTGCTAGTCTCAGTACCTGGGCTTTCCTGGACACATCGTCTCATACCTCTATTACCTTGGGCGAAGAGATGGGCTGGGTCATGAGCAGGCTGTCTGCCGTGTAACGTGACGACATGACAGATGACATTCGGGGGGAGCGTGAGACCCGGTTCGCGAGAGGCGTGCGACTGTGGGGATCGAAGTGAGAGCTGGATGCTTGATCGCACCCGGGTCCTACGTTGTGCGTGCTCTGTCATGCTATGATGATGATGGCGATGATGATGATGGTGGTGATGATGATGATGGTGATGATGATGATGATGATGATGATGGTGATGATGATGACTATAGAGCGACGATGTGCACAGCGCTATATGTTACAGTAGGTGGCCATGACCCACACCGTGTATCCTACAAATCCGCCTCTAGTACAGGCGCGCCACAGTTGTACATGCGTCAAATCTTCCATGCGTTCGGCCTGTTGCTTGCGTTAGCGATCAGGTACAGAGACGGAGGGTTATGGTCGACCATACCTTCTGAACAGCATCCCCATCACCGCATCACCGCGTCCCTTGTCTCGCTTCTGTCGCTCCAGCCAGACGGTAAGGGTCGCTCGTAAGACCTCGGTTTTCCGTCCCAGTATGTCCAGCCCTCGTTGTTCGCATGCGATTTCGACCTCTGGTGGCGAGAGCTTCTTTACGCCATCGTGCTGCAGCAGTAGATAGTCATCGCGGGTGAAGTAGTTGAGCCGCCGTGCTATTCTGCTGCGAATGATGGGTGCCGGTGGCAGTATCTGCAGTCTATCCCACAATCTGCCGTGCGTGTTTAGAACACACGAGACGTGGTGTAGCTGGTTTGGCCGCAGCCTTGCCAGCACAGACTGCGCGTACTGTAGATCCATCAGCGGCATAGTATCTCCACTAGCTTCGCTCTCGATCTGCTTGAGGGACAGTTGCTCGTCAGAGGGCTCGCTGACGGCTTGTCTGAAGCTGTGCCGTCTACGCTCCTCTGCCTTCTCCCTCATGCCCTGGATCTGCTTCGGGATGCGGCAGGTGACAGGGACGGCATTCGGGATGAACGGTACAACGAGTGGGAGCCACTCGCCCAGCAGCGCAACCAGCAGGCCGAACAGCGGCAGCTTGCTGACATCGTACGCCTGGCGCTCCAGCATCTGGTACTCTCCTCTTGAGATTGTGCCCTTGACGACGGCATGCTTTAGGATGCTCGCCCTCCTTGCTGAGAAAAAACCATACTTCAAGGCCGCAAAGTCTCTGTACCCGCTTTCCCCATGTCGCTCCTGTATCTTACGCGCCAGGACCTTGCCAGCTTTGCCGTTCGCCCATACCGCCTTGACGCCTTCCTTATAGAATGTGCCGTACGCCCTGCCGATGCGGAACAGGTATGTAAAGGTACCCTCTCTGCCTCGAGTTGGAAGGTCGAGAGGAGCAGGAAGTGTGCTGCGAGGGGGGTTCACGGATTCGATCGCAAGGATCGGTTGTGACTTGGCCTTCTCGAACTCTTGCTTATCTCTGATCTTGTCCTGTGGCGATGGCTTGATCACGCGTTTCGTTGCGAACGCCCGCTGGTGTCCGCGCTGCGCTGCTCCATCATGCACGCTCGCCCCATGTATGTAGACAGCGAGGACGTTGTGGTGGTTCGATGTACGAGCGATCCTGAGCAGGCAGTCGCCTGGCGATTTCGTTATCATTGCATTGGGTCAGGAGATGGGGTGGGTGGGAGGGGGGAACAGGTGATACAGCCTGGATGTAAGACTACGGTATGATAATATTCTTGCCCAGGTTGGTTGCGGCTCGCACATGTCATCGTCATCGCTGCGGGAATTCTCCGAGTTCCACAACGTCGGTCGATGGACTGGCAGGCCAAGGCTTTGCCACTACAACATCACGATTACACTTCGATGAACATGCCAGGCTGAAATGTGACCGCTGCTTAGCTTTGGCACAACTTTAGCACAGGACAAGCTGCTGCTCTGGATTGCACAGAGGAAGCAATGCGGACCAGTGAATAGTGTCGCTCAAACCCTTACCCTTGAACCCCTGCCAGATCTTGAAGGGTTCAGTAGGTAGCTATAGCGAGTTATTGAGAAAGTCACCGAGCTGAACGGCTGAACGCTTCTTCCACTTGGGAGCGTGCATAGCTTGCGACGATCAGGACAACTATACATATATTGTATTTTGCTTGACTGCGAACCTCAGCCTTGACCTCAGCCTTCTGCAGGAGGCAGCATCATTACGTAGTCTTTCTTGAGATCGCCAAACCGCACGACGTCGCCATCTATCAGCTCGACGTATCTACTCTCACCAATCGGTTTCCCATTCAGTACCGTACCACGAGCACTCTCCAAGTCGATGAGGTAGGGCTTGACCTTACCGATCTGATCACCATATTCGTTGGTAGAAGGCCGGTACCGGAACTGGATCACAGCATGCTGCTTGCTCACTGTCTTGTCATCGATATACAGGTCGGTGATGGTCTGGTCGCGACCTATCAACCAGCAGCTACGTCTGTGCAGATGTATGGTGTCGAGCAATTCATTCTCCAGTGAGAAGACATACATGCGCCACGCCTGCTTGCCAGGTGGTTTGCGTGCTTCAGGTGGCTCGTGGTATTTTAGTACTGTAGTGGTGCCGGTGATGGTGTTGGCCTCCTTTGCAAGCAGACCTGTAGGCTTGAAATTAGGCTTCTGCTTTTCCACAGGTGGAGGACCGCCTTCGCTGTGGGTGGAGTCCTGGAAGGAAGCATCTTGCGATGGTAAGGCTCCGCGTGATTTTCGAACTGGTGACCGACCAGGGCTTTCTGACCGCCTTCGACGCTTACCAGGCGGCGAGCGCGAAGCTCTATACTTGCGCGCATGATCTCTGTCGCGCGACTGAGGTCTATGTCTCCGGTGGCGTTCTCCTGATCGGTCGCGTCTTGACCTGGGCTTGTCACGGCCGTCGTCATCGTCGTGCATACTACGACGCTTCCTCCGTTGTCTATCTTCGGAGGAGTCGGAATCGTGGTCCTGTTTCCGTCGTGATTGGTGGCGATGACGGTCTTGGTCTATCTCGGGACTGCTTTGTCGACGAGGCCGCCTTGAAACGTTGTCCCGGGAAGCCATGGTCCAGATGCCACTGGGGAGGCGGTGTTGGATTTGGCAGCCAAGTCAATTCGACAAGGCTACCAGGTCGGATAGTCGTGCTAGAGAAGCTCTCTGTATAGCCACGGACACATGTGGCGGTGGCTCAGGCAGCTCTCGAAGGCAGCTCATGCATCGTTTGGCGTGATCTCAATTCTCGAAGAGCTACCCGGAAAGTCGGTGACGGACTGACACTCACAGGTTGGACCTGCAATTACTGCAAGTAGCGCCAACAGTTACGGCACTATTATTACTGTCCTCGCTCTTGGACAGACGCGACCTTGGAAGGCAAAAAGTTCGCGGCTGTTGGCCAGATTGCCGAACTAGGTCCAAAGTGGCCCGTGCTTCCGTCGTCCCCGTCCCTCGCAGGTCGCGCTTCTTGCTACACACTTCTTCCAGCGGCTAGATGGCAAGCAGTAATTGGTGCCTCGTCCGCGCATGCTGCTATAACCAAAACGCGAGGCGAGGATCCTCTATAGCGTGTTTCAAACGGCAACATATCTCAACACGAGCGAGTTGGAAGAGGGTTCGACTCTACTAGGCCAATTAGACATTGGAGGATCTGCAGCCGCGCCGCAATATGCGCGCCAGATTCGGAGCTGAGTGTGCCTTACCGTCTCTTCTTCACGCATCTCACTGCAACCCCAGATGCTAGGCTACACCCGTGGACTGCGGCATGTAAGATGACAGGGGATCAGAACACTTGCCTGGAGCGTTGACTACAGTGCTCGGCGCCTGCTGGACAGCGGCGACGAACCTGCTATCTTACATCTTCATGGCGTGCCTCATCCGACTTCTGCCAACACGGGTTGGCCCTCTCCTTCCTCTCCCATCTCTTCCCTTCACTTTGCAACGTCTGTCTCTATCTCGTTCGTTTTGGGTTCACTGCGCCATGTAATGTTTCTTTAATCATGTCCTCGAAGTTTTTCACGTGGACGAAGGGCGACCGCCGTAACGCGTCCGAGGCCTTACGGGCTGGGAGCATTGTAACGATCCCAGCAGAGCTAAGGATCAACGGCCTTGAATATGCTCGTGCGACGAATGTGAGCAACGGATGTCCCTGACCTGACACATAACAACCCTCGCTGACCATGGAAGTAGGGCTCTAGTAAAGCACAACGAAAACCTCTATCCCTACCACTCGACCAATATCCAAAGCAGCAGGACGGTTCGCAAGAGATTGCTCTGCATGATGCTGCCGTCAAGTCCGCCACCAGCCTTATGGCTGTCATGAACGAGATGCTGAAATCGCCACCGGTATCTGCGCATCTGGCCGAGAGACAGCGGTCGTCTGGATTGCTTCCGATGCATGGTCGACCAAGATCCCACACTGCTCCCTCAACACCTGTTGCAGAGGCTCCATTGGCTGAGCTGGCTGAGCTGCCCGGGTCGACATGTCGCGACTTGAGATCGAACTCTGACATGCAGCTGCCTCAGGGTGGTAGAGCTTGTGCATCGGCGACCTCTCTCGTTTTCCAGGTTGGACTGGGACATGATATTGAACGTCCTCGTAGCAGCCCACAAGAGCCCACTCGCCACATTGGTAGTGAGCCCCGAATATCAACAGACAGTCGCCCTTCAATAAGCGGGAGGCGTCCCTCGTTCGGGTCGCCACTTCCAAAACCATCTACCGCGACTCAGTCATTGAAGTATGCTGGAAGCATAGCCTCTGGGATGTCAAGCTGTGACACTTTGGTCAATCCTGTCGGTACCGAGCTGGTCAAGCAAACGCCTCACCGACCGTCTCTAGCTATCCTGCAGAGTACGCCACCAACTAAGACCAGTGCATCAATTGCCAACAACGACAATTCAGGTGCATGGGCTGAAAGCCGGCAGACTGAGAGTCTCGAGAATGATTTTCTTGATCAGGTTTCACTTTTACGTACCACACACGAAACACATCTAACGGCCCTTCGGGAAGCGCACGAACGGGAGCTGGCATCGTATCGCATTTACATTGACTTTCTGGAGAGCAGATCATCGCGGCAAACGCAGTTGAGTGCTGCACGCAAGCAACAACTTACGATTGATACTTCGCAGACAAGCATCAGACCTGCAAGAACGGACAGTCCAGCATCATCAATAACTCTACGATCTCTTGACACCAATCCAGAAAAACCGCCCACATCTGAGATCAACCCGTCAGTCGAGATTGAGTCGCTCAAACGCAAATTGAGTCTTGCCCGTAAGGCGCAGAGCGAGGCCGCAGACGTTCGACGTGACCGTGACTACCATCGAGACATGGCAGAGCGTAGTGGCAAACGCATCACTCAGCTTAAAGATATTGTCAAGAAGACCAAGGATACCGAGAAAGCCCTTAAGAATGCTGTGTCGTCTCTAGAGGCGGACTTGGTGGAAGCAAACAACCAACGACTGGACGTGCTGGAAGGCTTCCATGTATCGTGTGAGAAGATCAACATCTTACAACATGATCTTTCGACACGAGATTCACGTGTGCGAGACCTGGAGCGAGAAGTCACACGTTTGGGACACGAGGCAAAACAGCAGACAGCAGACACGACTGCCAACAGTCCCACCGATAAGGCCGATGACAGCCCTGAATTGTCCTCGGAGGTCCAGCGACTTCGCGAAGCCATGGAGAAGCAGCAACACGATTTATCCGCCGCTCAGGTTGAAAGGGATCGATACAATTCGCTTCTTCACTCAGAGCTGCGACGCACAAGTCGCGTATCAGCACAGAAAGCACACAGCGCAACCCCAGAGATATCGGCAGAGGCAGCATTCCACGTGACCGAGACTGTATCGATGTTGAAGGCGCGAGGACGAGCCTCTTCCCAGCCAGAAGACGGGGAAGCCACGAAAACCCTTCTGGAGAAAGAGCTTGAGCATTGTGTCAAGGAGATCATAATGTATAAATTGGATGTGAAGGGATACAAGAAAGATCTGAAGAAAGCACATGCTAGAATCGAACAGCTACAATCATCCAATGGGAAGCAGGGTGCCACAAGTGGTGATGTTTCGAGCGATGGGCTGGGCATATCTCTGACAGAAGATTCCAGTCCACCTGCTCGGTCTCTAAGGACCGCAACTTCCGCGGCTCTACTGGCCGCTTCTCCACCAGCAAGGACAAGTACGATACGGCAGTCTGCATCCCAGGCACTACTGAACGGCACTCACAAGAAGCTTCCGAAGCCTCCAAGCACCACCTCGCGCCCCCCCAGCCCACTGCCACCTCACATGCGGGAGACACCCCCAAAGCAAATGCAGCGGGCCGAGACACTCCGGTCGCTCTCTGAATCCATAATATCCTCCTACGCACATAGAACGACGCCGGAGCAAACGCAAGACACAGCTTTCCTCAACAGAACCCATGGTTCGGACCGATCGACTGATGCCGCGCCGTCTATGAGCTTCAGGCATACAGCACCTATAGCCTCGACTTTCCAGTTCTCGAACGTTACGCAGCAGAAGGCTCACAGGATCACAGCTTGATCTTGAGAGACTGCACCACGACTTCATAGAGTTCCTACGATTAGGGTTTGTGGCAACGCAAATGTATATAAAATCATGATACGGCAGGTTGGAACAGACAGCATATACTAAACCATGGTCATTCCCACCAACGCCCCCTCGCTTGCATGTCATCATTCGGTCATGTTAAACTTCAGAATACAGTTCCCACACGCTCCGCTACTATAATTTATGCTTCTTCGCCTCTTCGCCGAAAGAGGCGGAACAAGCCAAACCGTCTCCTCCTGCCCTCAGATGGCTCCTCGGCGACTTCGTTCAGTGGCCAGCCGTTCCTTTCAGCTTCCTTGTTCAAGATCGAGGCCTGGTCAAAGTCATACGGTACTGCCCACTTGTGTAACGGGATCTCGCCCAGCTTCGTGCTTGCTGTGGCGGTTGAATAATATGTTGGCGTTGTCCTTTGTCGTCTTGCATCGATCTCAAGAGCTGCCGGTCGAACATGGAGTCCTGGACCCTTGGACGTTATCGCTGCTGCTGGTAGTTCTGGGATATCTGGCACCTCGGATACAGGAGGCGGCGCTGGAGCGCGAAGCTTCGGTGTCGAGCGGGTGGCTCGCAGCGGTTCGGGTTTGTAAGGTCTGGGGAGCGGTTCTACATTGGCGGCCGATTGCTTCTTGCGCAGTCGTGGGATCTCAGGTGCAGTGGCGGATCGGCTCTGTGGAGGTCTCGACGAAGATTTCATCATTGTTGGCTGGTCGCGAGGCCTGGACGAGGGCGGGTCGACTGTCTCTCTTGGCTTTGCATGCGCTTGGGCTGGGAGATCAGGAGTTGGAGGTGTTGTCGGCGGTGTTGAGACATCGGTAGTTGATGGCGATGACGAAGCGGACGCAGAGCGCTGGTGTGGTTTCTTCTTGGCTCCTCCTCTGACCATAGCCAGCTGTGATGGACGCGAGGAGTCCTGGATGATGACCCGCGCGAGCTGAGGGCCCTGGACTTTGGTGTGTTTCTTTGCTACTGGCCGAATCCGCTTCTTCGCCTCATCGTGTTTGGCACTCTTCTGGGCCTTCACCTTGCTATGAGTTTCAGGCACATCGGCCAGCGTCCGAGCTTGCTTCATCCTCTGGTACAGCTGCTGCAGAACGCTTATCGTGTCATCTCTTGACCTCTCTGAGAGTCCAGTCAACGCTCGGTAGTCCAACTGTATACTGCTCTTGCCGCGATCAAGGAACGAAGCGATGATGGTCAGGAGGCCGGTATTCAACTTGAGCAGTATCTCAGCGAGCAATGTCTGCGCAATGGCTACCACACGTTAGAATAGAATCCGAGAGTAAGAATAGAGCTCGACGCGTACAATCTCCAATCCCGAACTGCTCGCCAACTCTGTAAGTACTGCGCTGATATTCGCGACCGATGTCCTCAGGCCCTTGCCGTAGGGATTTGGACAATCGCAGCTCATCTTCATCTATTTTGTCGCTAGCTTTAGTCCGCTTTCGCCTGCGCCTTCTCTCTCGTAACCGTTTGAAGATATCCAAGCCACTGGTGAATGAAGCTACAATCGAGAGCACTGAGCTCGAAACGTTTGCCTGCGCCATTGCGACCTACTGTTCTCTCTATTTACCAGATCAATAAGACCGTTGCACAAAGCATTTCGCAAACGCACAGTGAGAAATTGCACAGACGAGACGGCAGTGCCGAAAACAACCAGGGTAGGCGATAGCATTAAAGAGTGTCCAAGGTTGCAAGAGGCACTTTACCAGGGAATGACTGTGAGCTGCCTCAGGGCGCGATGGATGCGGTTGGCCCAGGCAAGCCTGCATTACAGTTTGCTCGAGATCCAGTCCATCACCGCTCTAAACAGATTGTGAGGCGCGCTCCGGCCTCTGGTAAACACTGGCCGCTGCATCCTGTAATGCAGGTCCAGCAAATAGCAGTGTCGGGTGCTTGTAGCTACCCTGCAATGATTGGCCCTGCAGCGCTGTATGTGCACGCAGTGGATTATTGTTCAATGCGCCATGCCCGGCCCGAGGCAGACGGCCTACCGCTAGCGGGGTGATCTGGGCGCACAATGCTTTTGTCCATCTTCTCGCCTTGTTGTGAATCATAGTCCTACTCCACTCGCTTCCAGAGGATAGGTTCATGGGATGGTTTCCATCAGGATCGTATGGCGGTATTATGGAATTCGATGTTTCTTTTGTATGAGTCACGCTCTATTGCCAAGAACAGTTCCTCCTGCCTGAGGGCTGGCACGTGACAACAACACTAGCGTGTTTTCGCAACGCATGTGAAACTGGCAAACGCGCCAAATATTCGAGCCTTACAACTCGTAGTACAACAGCATCGTCGTCGACCTTGCCACCAGCCTTGTCTACCACCTCGCAAGTACTCTGTGTACATCATACATGAGAGTCGAGATACTACACTAGCTACCCAGCTGCTGCATGAACGGCAGCTCACATTCCAAGGTAAACACCATTTCCCTGTCATTTCTCACCAATACTGCGCCGAGTTACAGATATCAATACATGCACGCTGCCGCTCAGCCAAGAAAGGACAATAATCGACAGCCTGATCGCGTTCCATATCAGCTCCCACATTGCCCATCGCTCAAGATCTGTCTTACTCAACTCAAAGACAGTGAGCTCCTAAAGCAAGCTCAACCTTGCTTTTCTACTGCTTTCTCTCTCTTCGAATACTTATAACGTCCATTCAAGCAACTGTGGGGTCGTGCATAGCATGACCTCTCCTTGCTCCAGCCGCCCCAGAATCAAGTTGATAGCCTAACCTTACGCCACATCTACACCATGGAAGTCTTCGTGAAAAAAGTACCTGCTCAAGCGACGGAGCATGAGGTACGGGTGTTCTTCTCAAAACCATTAGAGAAGTGCGGAGTGAAGACCTATCACTGCGAAAAACGCGCAGGCAAGCCTTTCGCAAGCATTACGTTCTTGCATGCGGACCAGGCCGAGGTATTTCTTAGTGTGTATGGCGATACTCAACGGAGGCCCCCAAATGTGCGGACCGCAAATTCTCTACGCTGGGGCCCGTCGTGCGTGAGCTGTGTGAGAAGCATGCAGGCTCCTTCCGACATTTCTTTACGCTCGCTTGCCTTTGACGAGGCGAATGAAACAACCCGTCCGGCCACGAAGAAGAATTCTCACGATCGCTCGAGGTTTGATATTGTTGAGCTTCAGTGTGGCATGTGGGACTACAAACAGGACGACCTAGAATTTGTCAATTGCTTCTCGGAGTCCAAGCGTGGCACCGTAGCTTTTGGCTCTCAATACGCTGTGATCATCATCGGAATTACTGGCGGTGACCGTTACCGCATCGACATTCCTTACTTCAGCTGCCAGCATATTGTACTGGGGACCTACAACGAGCCTTTTCTCACCTTTTCACTCAACTTTGCTCCCAGGATCTACAAGTTGGCTAACGATGAAATTGTGGCTGCATTTCGGGAGTTGGCCATCATGTCAACACATGCGAGAGGCTTCCAAAGCAACAAGAATAGACTTCTTGGCTTGAATGATGATCATGCAAAGGTCGCTGGACTTTGTTTCGTGTACCGGGTGCGGCTTTCTGACTCCAGAACCCTCAGCAGCATCCGCAGTCTTATCAGAAAGCAACCAAGAATGCCGGCATGTTATCAGACCGATGCATCAAGTGTAACACCGCCGGAGAGGATTACTTTGACATTGTCAAGACTCACAAACGCACTAAGCGCTCGGGACATCCCATTTAAAGTGGGCTTTCAGTGCCAACGCTTAGCCCAGAATGGTATTTTGCAGCCCAGCAAGGTGATTCTGATCTTGCCTTTGATAAGGCTTCTCTTGCAATCCAATAGTGTCGAAGCAGTTGCATCGTCTGTAAGATCCTTGGCCCAGGCACTCCCGATGGCAGGCCCTGAAACCAAGCAATGGGAGGTGTCTCCGGACGAGGTTAAGCGACTGTTACGAGAAGGTTGTAAGTCCTACGATCGGCGTGCACCTGACAACCCCTACGAGCTTGCAAAGCGTTTTCAGCATCTGATACCTGTCCACCGTGCGATCGTGACCCCCACGGGCGTGTACCTCGAAGGCCCTGATGCCGAGCCCGCAAATCGTGTCATGCGCCGATATTCAGACTCAACAGATTACTTCATACGTGTTATCTTTCTGGACGAGGATGGATCTTCAGTCCGTTACGACCCAAGGTCGCATCAGAGTGACATCTACAATAAACGTTTCAAGGGGCTCTTGGAATCCAGCATCTTCATATCGGGGCGAGGGTACACGTTCCTTGGATTTTCGCATTCTTCGCTTCGGTCTCAGACCTGTTGGTTCATGTCACCATTCACGAGAGATCGGTCTCTTCTGCTCGCTAAGAATATACTTGGAGAGTTGGGGGATTTCTCACGTATTCGCACTCCTGCCAAGTGCGCTGCTCGTGTAGGGCAGAATTTCACTGACACTACTGCATCCGTTAATCTCGACGAAGTCAATGTCGGAGAGCTACCAAATATCGAGCGCTGTGGCAAAGACTTCAGTGATGGCTGCGGGACGATATCCAAAGCACTTCTGACTAGGATCTGGCGTATGTATGGAACAAGGCGGCCTTTCAAACCCAAGGCATTACAGATCCGTTACAAGGGCTACAAAGGCATGGTGTCGCTTGACACTCGTTTGCAAGGTGAAAAGATCATGCTTCGTCCCAACATGAAAAAGTTCGAGACTTCAGTGAATGTCCGCAATCTCGAGATCTGTGGTGCTGCCTTCAATGCCTTACCTCTGTTCCTCAACAGGCCACTGATAAAGCTTCTTGAAGACCTTGGTGTACCTGATCGCGTGTTCTTGGAGCTCCAGAGTATAGCTGTGAATCAATTGAAAGTTATGACGATGTCGCCAACGAACACCATAACGTATCTGGACTCGACCCCGGTACCGAAAGCCGTCCAGCTGGGCACACTTATCAGGCTCTTGAGGAACATCGATCTGAATTATCATGAGGATGCCTTTCTGTACCGGGTAATCGAGATGAGCCTTGTGGCAAAGCTGCAAGAGATGAAATACCGTGGACGCATCCAAGTCGAGGGCGGATATACGTTGTACGGTATCGTGGATGAGACTGGTGTTCTAAAAGAAGGCGAGATCTTTGTACCAGTCGTGGACAGCACAACTGGTCAACGCAAGGTTGTGAAGCAGGCCCGGGTTGCGATCACACGTTCACCTGTCATGCATCCTGGGGACGTCCAGATTGTCAATGCCGTCGATGTCCCAGCGTCGTCACCTCTACAGGCATTGTCAAATGTTGTAGTCTTTTCTCAACATGGCACTAGAGATTTACCAAGCCAGTTGAGCGGCGGAGACCTCGATGGAGATCTGTATAACGTGATTTACGATCCTGATCTAGTTCCACCGCAAACCTACATTGCTGGAGACTATCCTCGCCTCCAACCTGTAGAATTAACGCGAGATGTCGAGCTGAAAGACATGTCGGAGTTCTTTGTGAAGTTTATGGAGAGTGACCAGCTGGGCATGGTCTCCAACATCCATCTACAGTTAGCAGACCAAAAAGAACACGGAACACTTGACCCAGATTGCATCCGACTGGCACAAATGGCTTCAACTGCGGTCGATTACTCGAAGACAGGAATTCCAATGAACATGAAAGATTGTCCGAGGTACAATCGATGCAAACCTGACTTCATGTGTCATTCACCCCATGTCTTCATATCTCAAGAAGGACTGGTCGAATTGCAAGACGAGAAAGACACTGACGAAGATGACGATTTTGTAGCTTTGGGGTTTGATCAAGAAAGGTCTCGCCAGCGCTACTACAGAAGCAAGAAGATCCTCGGACAGCTTTATCGGGCAATCAATGACAGGGAAATCTTGGAAGAACTCCACGAACACCATATTGAAGCGTCTCGGGCAGCCAATGCATCAGAGAGCCTGATGAAGAGGTTGTGGAAGTTCCTCCAGGGTCGTGCTTCGGGTTTCAACGTGCTCTACACCCATCAACTTGAGCTGGCCCGTGTAATTCGAGACAACTATGAGCAGAACCTTAGCGACTTGCTCTGGGCGTATGGACCAACACCCCGTACGCCAGTGACCGAGCAGGAAGCTTGGGCTGGACACATTCTCGGGCGTCAATACGGACCCATTGGCAAACCCTTGAGAGAGCTGAGCTCTACTCTCAGGGACCGGTTCGAAAAGGTTGTCGAGTACGCCAACTTCCGCATCGAAAAGGGCGACGATCTAATGGAATCTATTGGCGATGACCCGGGCGAGCTCTATGGCGAGCCCTGCAATAGCCGCGAAATAGAACGCTTTCCGCGTGCATTGGCGTGCATGGAAGTGGCAATGACCGAGCCTGGTATGCATGTGAAGGAGCTTGGCGAGCTGAAGAGTTTCCGGTACATCGCTGCAGGAGCTGCTTTGCGCGAGCATGAGCGTTTATGCAACACGATGCCCAGATATGCGGCCGTCTAAGGGTGCGAGGCCGCACACGTCCGCACCACTAAGTCAGAAGCTCACACTAACATGAAGATGTGGAGTATATCAATCGGAGGACGAAGTTGAGCACGTATGACATAGACTTTGAGCCAGATCTAGCTGTGGCCTATCGATGCGCTTCCTCCTTCGCCGATTGTGGGGTGTGGACTGCGGATCTTCTTAGAAGATTCGTTGGCCACGAGAGTAATAGCACTGGACCAATTTGGCCTGAACCTTTCCTTCTGGGTAACCCTAGGATAATTTGATACGTGATATACGACAACACGCGAAACGACACTCAACAGTACTCTCCTTTCTATCGAGATAGCACAAACATGAGCACAATCACAACTTCCAATTTTGAATAGGAGAATGTGATCTTCGTTCCAATGGCAACCACTCGTGGTCACTCGTTCAACAGTATAAAACTCCATTTATGCATATTCGTAAGTGTGGGTATACATCTACAGGAATTCTGATCGAGTACTGTCCTGCATTCCCTATCCAACAGCAAAGCCAAGCCCCTCTTGCCTTTGCCGTCATGAATCTAGCAGGTGGCCATCAGCTTGCGGCGTTGGCCCTTCTAGTGAACCATAACATCAGCAGGCTGCTGCTCGTGATGTGAACCCTGCTGCTTGCCGGCCTTCGCGTCGTCAGCACCATCCATCTCCATATCCTGATCAGCCTGCTGGCCGCCCCCCTCCTCACCCTCCTCCTCCTCGAGGTCATCTTCGTCCTCGCTGCTTTCTGCCTCGATGTCTTCGGAGCCGTCATCCGACTCGTTATCGTCATCACCGCCTTCCTTGCCGTTGGCCTCCACACCCTCCATGTCAGCGTCTTCGGTATCAGCCTTGACCTTCTCCTCGCCTTCTACACCCTCAGCTTCTTCCTCCTCCTCTTCCTCCTCGTCCTCTTCAGCTCCATAATTCACGCCATCTTCTTCCTGTGCATCAACATCCGGCTGCTCTGGTGGGTACTCAGCAGGCGCGCTCTCCTCACTGTCCCACTTGATAGCGAAACGGGTCACCCTAGGCTTCTCCGCGAGGATGTTGCGACGGACCTTGTCGACAATTGGCTTGGCAGGAGGCTCGTTGATGAGTGCCTCATCTGTGTACTCGTTGTTGACGTAGTAGCCCACACGGACGAACTCGCGCCCATCATAGGAGCAGGTGAGGAGGATGACAGTGACACCGAGAATCTCAGTGTTGGGGATCTTGCTGGTGTTGGGAGGGTCCGCCTCGAAGACAAACTTGTTCACACCGACAGGGATGGGGCCGACGAGGAGTGAATCGAGTTCCTGATCATGCTCAGATCTGTAGTGGCGATCGGGTGGTTAGCAAGGGCCGAACGCAACTCGCGCAGCTGCCGATGGAGATAACCTCCTAGACACCGCAAATGACTTACGAAGTGGCAGAGCCGACGTATGTGAGCTTCCACTCCAGATCCTTCTGTAGAGGCTCAAGGCATTCGAAGGTGATCTCGAACTCGTATGGTGCATTGAAAGCAGCTGGGTTGTTGCGAACGGCGACGTTCAGCAGTGAAACGGTTGCCATGGCTCCTATGTGGTTGTGCTCGACGAAGGTGGCGCCCAAGTAGATGGAGAGGTCGAGGGATTGTAGTAATACAAATACTAAAGTAAGTGTTGATGCTTGGCAACGTAATCAGGTCACTCTCAGGCAAGCGTTGCGAGTAGGATGCAAAAAGATGGGCGATACAGCGCAAGGGGAGTGTTTTGATCAGATACTACAACTGTAAAGAAGTGGGCAACAACGACGCGACTAGGAAGCGCGTAAAGTACCAACCGGAGTCGCGCATTATAGGCTCCCGCTTGGGAGCACGGGGGGACGCGCCAGCTTGATGCCAAAAGTCGTCGGAACAGGCACGCGTCCAATACCGAACGGTGTTTCCGAGGCTGCCAGAGAGTGGAAACGCATTGTATAGGTCCCCTTCCAGGCATCAATGCGGGATTCGATACGGCACGAACAATCGTGTGGTCACGCGATTACATGTATTTCTTGTTTTGGTCCCACGGTATGCCGACAGCACCTCACGCATATATCATAGTACAGTACATTGCCTCTCGTCATTGCTCCGATCCGTCTGCCTGGGTAAACAGCCATCACAAGTCTGTTGGCCACTCAGCCTCCTCCTCGTCCTCCTCCAGCTGTCCCGCATCTTCCCCATCCCACAGTGACTTGATGACATCCTTCTCAGCGTTCTCAATGGCCTTGACAAACTTCCTGCCGCCAGCCTTGTCCTGTGCGAACAGGTGGTCCCGCACCAGGCGCTGTGGTGTCTCTCCCATCCACTGGAACAGCGAGAAGTCTTGGAACTTGTCAGCTCTGAAGATCTCCAGCACCTCGAGCGGTTCGTCATCGCTAAGGTTCTCGATGAAATGCCCCATGTTCTTCGGTACGACGCCTACGTCGCCTGCAGAGTAGTCGAAGGTTCTCGCATTCCCTTCCGCTGCAAACACAGTCACACGTGCACGTCCGCGGATGAAGAACGACCATTCATCGGCGTTGGGATGCCAGTGCATCTCACGCAGCGCACCAGGCCCGATGTCCAGGTGTGCAGCAGCGACTGTCTTGCTGATCGGGAAGTTCGTGCTGTCTGTGATGCGGACGCTGCCGCCCGTGGCGTTGACAGGTTCTTGAGCAAGCATCTTATGTGTGAAGTTAAGTTTGCTCTTCTTGAAGCTGCGTGGCTTCTCCTTGTCGATGCTGGACGGGGTCGACCCTTGGAAGATGTACTTCTCGCTCTCCGGCAGGGTGTCGAACACCTCTGGAGGCAGACGGAAATTCTCGCTGACGACAGCCTGTGGCGTGTGTGCAAGCCAGTCGGTAAGCAGGAACGTCGACTCTTCGCTGAACCGCCCGTCATCAAAGATGAGCAGGAATTCCGTACCATTTGGACCGAGGCCTTGAAGTGAGTGAGGGTGTCCAGGTGGGAAGTACCATAGGTCTCCCTTCTCAAGATCATCCATGAAGCTTCCACCTTCGGTGTCGAGGGCGGTGACACGGACCTTGCCGTCGAGCACGTAGGCCCATTCGGCTTCTTTGTGCCAATGTAGTTCACGGATCACGCCTTCATCGAGACGCATGTTGACACCAGCGAGCTCTATGGAAGTAGGCAGTTCGCGGATAGTAGTTTGGCGTGTCCAGCCGCCTTCTTCGATGCGAGTATGGCTGTCTGCGAACGACCATTTCATGTTTGGCAGGCTTCCATGATCTGTACTTGGAGGTCTGATCATGTCGGGATCCTGCCTCTCTCTGTCCCTATTGCGAGGTCCAAGGACGCTCGTTCCCAAGCCATTGCGCTTGAATGGTTGTCAGCAGAGTGCCAATGCTTTGAGATCCATCGAGCAACTCACCAACGGCTCCGGCTGAAGTCCTCTGCCGACTGCATCTATCTTACGATCGTATGGATCGTAATAGTCCTTGCTATAAGGATTCTTGTGGCCATAATGCCCAGACTTCAATGGCTGCTGGCGTGCAGGTGCAGCCAGACAAGCGGATGCTAACAAGCTAAGCTCAAGTACAGCTTTCATCCTCCTTGTTGCAAATCTCCAGATCGGTCTGTGTAATTCTTGATACTTGCAAAAGGTCGAGTGTTACTATTTAACAGTTTCGAGAGCCTCCCCCGCACCGGCAGAGGAGCCTTAATCCCAAGATGAAGCAACAAAGAGGCGCAAATGGGCATTCCCAAGCACGTCATTGTCAAACCTAATAGCCGGCCGCCAGAACCGCGCTTTCAGACCCCCGCTGCAGCCGTAGGGTACGGCAGATCTCTATATTGCCGCCTCGTACACTACTCGGCGATGGCGGAGGATTTGTCAAATTCTTCGTCACCCTTGCACTCAATACTTTGATACTCTTGGGACCTGCCGGGCTTTGAGTGTGGTGTGAAAATTAATGTGTTTTTCTTCCGTAGCGATTGGAGTGACCAAGAGGTTCTAAGCGTGGCAAGTGTCCTAGCTACGCTATCATTGACCGACACGCAACACGACTCGCTCCCTCATTATCAAAGTCCGCACCATGAGTACATCCTCGAGAAGCCATACAGCTGCGCGGCAGGAACGACAGATCACCAACGCTCATGGAACAGCTTCAGACAGTGAGACTACGCCTCTGCTCAATGGCAGCAGCAAGCCCCCAGAGAGGCCAAGCTTATGGCAACGTACACATCGACACTTCACTGCCAATGTAGATAACACTTGGGGGGATGTTGCACTGCTGTTCTGCTATATCATCACTGGACTTCTTGACAGCAGCAGCACGTCAATTTGGGGCAGCTTCGTGAGCATGCAGACTGGTGCGTTGTCCATTCAGCAGAGTCATTGGCCCTACAGCGCTTAAGACATAATCCTGAGCATCCAGCTCGGGCCAATACCGCAACAAACGACATACCCGACATACCCGCTACCTAAACAGGAAGCCATAACTCCGACAGTGAACCCATTAGCTAACATACTACACAGGCAATACAGTTTACGTAGGCCTCGGCCTAGCACACCCAAGCGACAGTGATCGCTGGATCCGTAGCGGCATCAGCATCCTCTCCTACTGCGCCGGCAGCTTCTTCTTCTCGCGCTTCCACCGCGCCCTTGGCGTCACCAGGCGCTGGGTCATCGTCGCCTCGTACACGATCCAGCTGCTGCTCTGCGCCATCGCAGCCCTGATCGTGACTCTGAACCCGAACGTCAGCGATGAGAACTCCGGCATCGATGCCTTCGTCGCCACGCCCCTTGCCATTCTCGCCTTCCAGTCCAGCGGCCAGACCGTCGTCTCCCGCGTCCTCAAGTACCCAAGCCTCACCTCTGTAGTCCTCACGTCAATCTACTGCGACCTCTTCAGCGACCGCGAGCTCTTCACCGCCTCTCTAACGCAGAACGCGGAGAGGAACCGCCGCGCCATCGCGCCCCTGCTGCTCCTTGTCGGAGCCATCTTCGGCGGCCTCTGGGCTCACAGTTCCTTCGGCATGGCAGGCGCGCTCTGGACAGCGGTGATTCTCAAGACCCTTGTCGTCACCACGTGGATCTTTTGGAAAGCGGAGCCTCAGCTCCAAGAACCATAGCCGGTGGGCCAACAGCTGCGCGCGCGCCGTGGAACCAGGCTGCCAATGCCATGTCATGCTATGCAGCCTGTCGCTAGATGCCTGCTTGTATATACATGTACACATCTCGCGTTTCAGATAGCATGCGTATGCGTTTGCATATAAGCTTATCTACTCTCGCCCCAGTTCTTCTGCAAGAGAGGTGAATGGCCTGCTGTCGTTCTGTCGTGGGAACGCACTTCTATCCGGGGAGGAGGGGGGGTTGATTTTCCCCCGTTACTCTCATGCAACGTAGGTTTAGGCCACCCACTACACCTTTCCAACGTCTCTATTGCGACCTACGCTCTTGCATGCAGCTGACACACCAGTAGGACCGGCGCTTGGGCTGGGGTCCCACCTTTTCCACCCCTCCCCCCCTTTATGATGTGGAAGTTTCGATTGGATGTAAGGAGCTCTGTCTCTACAGAAGTAGTGTCGCACACAAAAAAAAAAGACTGTTGCAAGCGGAATAGTCGATAGTTTATGCTGTCTACCTAGTCCAGAGAGGGAAAAAACTTAATGCAAGACGCCATGTGCCTGGTTACACGGGGCAAGTCATGCAAACCGTAACCTCATTAAAAAGAACAATTGTATGCCAAGAACACTATATTTGCGAAGAATAGGAATCTGTGGGTATATTGCGAGTAGCTACATGCTTTCCCCATCGGGGAGAGATCTTTTCCGGGTCCCCCTCGTCAAACCTATTCGCCCTTCTGCTCAGGCTCGGCTTGGCGGTTCAAGATGAGCTCCTTGTTAAAGGGCGCAGTGGTCTGCCTCTTGGGGATCGGTGCCTCAGAAGCCCAGCGCCACACGTTCCTCAGCGTCGCTCTAGTTATGAACTCGATCCATGGGGTGAGGATCTTGGCCACCATGGCGATGACAGTGTAGCTGGTGAGAGCAGTGATGATCAGGTTGGCCCAGTACGGGATGCCGGCAGAGTGCAACGTGACACAGACCCAGGCACCCCAGGACCAGAAGATGAAACCGTGGGTGAGGTAGATGGTCATGATATGCGGATGGATCCAGAGCACGACCTTGAGCGACAGGAAGGCCTGCACCCACTTGCTCATCTCCACGATTATCTGTAGCGATATGGCGAAGGTCACATGCGCCAGTGTGGGAATGAAGTAGTCCGGGTAGGTGTTGCCATCGACCAAGACGATTGGTTGGCCCGTCGCCTGGTCAGGGTGGATGCTGTTCTCCTTCATCTGCCAGTTGAACTGGTGGCTCCAGACCATGATCAGAGGGGTGGCGAGCGCAAGCAGGGACATGGATGTCAGGAGTGGGTACAGTAGGTACCAACGGGCCTGCACGTGCTTGATCCACTTGTAAGTGACCTCGAGGTCGGAAAGCCCAAGACCAAGCCAATGGCAAGCAGCCCAACTCTGTTACGGATGTCAGCATCTTTCTTTCCCTTTAGTTTGTACCTGATCGGACTTGTGTCATATCACTTACCCTAGCATACCAAGACATGGCGAAGCAGAAGATGTAGAAGCCAATTCGCTTCCATGGCGTCTTGATGTTGCGGACCAAGACGGCACCGAGAAACACCATGTAAGACGATTGCAGCTGGACAGGCATGGTCCACAGCACACCAACACAGTAATGCGAGATGATTTCTGGAGCGCCGGTGGGGATGAAGTAGGCAAGCTGGATCAAGTCGCTCATGTAGCTGCCAAAGTTAGGGAATGGCGTGACGAATGGCCAGGTAGCCCAAGTGACAGAGGGCAGGTACACCAGAGAGCCAGTGAGGCCCATGGAAATCAGGAAGTACTCCAACGTTACAATGACGACCACTGGGATGAGCAGACGGAAGGCACGAAGGGTGATCTTCTGTGCAAGGTTGTCAAGATTGCCAGTCCTCAGGTAGTTGCCAGTCAAGAACCTGCATGAAGTCAAGAAGAAGGGCCCAATCCATAAAGGTGTCAAGAAGTAGTCACCAAGGAAGATAGCTAGCCACTTTTCAACCTTGGGGTAGTGAGCAGTTGGACCGTTAGCGGCAGCGACGTAAGGCCAGAATGTCAGGATGAAATGACGAAGCGTAACGCCGATACACGCAATGGCGACTAGACCAGCGAGATAGTCGATACGAGGCGGCTTGGGTGGCGTGGTGACCTTTGCGGTAAAAGCAGTAGCCTGTTCAGCGCCCACGGCATCTGGCTGCTTCTCGCTGGGAGATAGCAGGCCTGGAGTTGGAGGCACCGAATTGACACTGACCTCCGGCCTCTTGCCGTTGGCGTCACCTTTGCCGTCGTGGTGGACGGCCTTGAAGTAGTCAACACCAGTCAGCTTCGCCTCAGTGGCTTTGTGGGAGTGGATGTCAGCGGCAGACTTCTCGTAGATCGGCTCCAGCGACTTGATCTCCATCTCCTTCTCGTCACTGTCTCTGAAGGGGTAGGCCTTCATGTTTGGAGAAGGTGGTGCAGTGGTGTTGGGCGTAGGTGCTGCGGTCGAACCGGACCAATCGATAATGCTGGTGTTGCTGCTAGCGACCTTGGAGCTGGATGGTCCCATATGGGACAAGTTCACGTCGGACTTCATGGCGCGAACCTTTGGCGAGGAGAAGCCCTTCTTCTCGTCTTGACTCTTGATAGACTCGTCTGAGCCTGCCAAGGTTGAGATCTCGCTGTCATGTGCCTTACCCGGCTGGGCCTGCAGGGATTCACGGACGGATCTCCTGAGTTCACGGGATGACTTCTCCTTGCCCCAGCTACGCGGGTCAAGCAGGTGCCATGGCGTCCTCCTGAGGAAAACATTGAGAAGAGCGAAGATGCCGAAGGAACTGCAGGCAGCAGCGACAATTGCCGCGGCAAGGCGAACATTCTCGCCCGTCTTAGGCTCCTTCCACTTCTTCGTGGCCTCGGCAGTGAAGGCGGATTGTCCTCGAAGTGTCTCATCGTCTGTCAAGCAAGTTGGGGCTTGGAAACAACGGTCGTCAAAGTCCTTGTGCTCGGATGTGGTCATGAGGGAGGAGTTGAAGAATGCACGGACCCAAGCGACGTTCCCCACTGACTGTTTCGTGGGCGGTCCTTCCATGTAGGTCTTGTCGCCAGTAGACCAATGTCTTAGATAGAGAGGCTGAGGCGCCTTGGGAAGGGTCCTATCCTTCTTTGTGATCGAACGGGTGTTGTTCTCGCCGATCCAGAAGTTGACGTCGGTTTTGTTCCAGTCCATGCGTACAGTCATGAAGTCAAAAGGGTGCAACGGCGGATAACCCGTGTCGTCTGCGCCAAGAATGGTGTAATTGGTGACTATCGAGTCGTTCGGACCTTCGCCATTGACCAGGGTGCCGACACGCGCATCACTTGGGTCGTTCATGTTCATCAGGTCGACGTTCATGTTGTCGCTGGAGTTGAAGTTCAACATCATCGACAAAGCCGAGCCACCAGCCGAATCGAATGGATGCGCTGACCGCATGGAGGCACGGAACGAGCCATACTGGATGTCACGCCTGAGTGTACGAAGGCCAGAGCCGACAACAACATGTTGCTGGGTTGCTGCATCGAGGAAAAGCTGCAGGCTCGGAGACTTGCCATCGGTGGAGTTCTGCCATCCCAGCGACGCGTTGTTGCCAATCACGAGATTAGAAGGGTCGGCGCCTTGTATGTAGGTTGACTTCCAGCCCTCTTCCTTCTTGTGCAGGTAATCTTCGATTTCAAAGACATTGGTGTCGACTTGTGCTGTCTCGTTGAAGTAGACAATCAAGCTCTGGGTGAAGAGCTGATCGGTGCCTGGGTCGCGGAAGCCACAGGAACAGTCAGACACGTCTCTAGTGATGCCTTGGGCACTTGCAGACAGGCCCAAGGCGAGCAATGAAAGGAACGAGGACCGCATGGCGCATGAAAGAAGGGTAGCACCAAGGGAGAACTGAGAACGATTGACCCCAAGCGAGACGAGTTCTTAGGGAAGAAAAGAGGGTGAAACTGCAGCTTTCAAAGGCGAAAGGCAATGTTCAAGTCAACATTGATCAACGATCAACAGAATCGCAGATGGGTATGGGAGAGTTGACGAGGCGGGAAAACAAGCTCTCGCATGGGTGTTGAATCTCGCATAGTCGCCCCGACGGTCAGGGTGGTCGCGTCAAGGATTGGGTTTGCAAGCTAAGACAGGGCACCCCCGGCAGAAGCACCGATAGCAAGGCAGAGGCAAGAGGGCGGATGCCTGTCGATCATGTCTGCAAAATCAAGAATAGCACCGGGAGATGATTGGAGCATGCCCAGTCGTAAGAGGCAGGACAGGGTAGTCTGGGTACCGTTGGCAGTGGCGAGTGAAGATCTGCCAGCGGACTGCAGCACGGAGCCAGAAATTTGACTCTTGAGCGTGTGAGACTACGTCCAACCTAAGCGTAAGTTAGTCCTGGCAAGCAGCCGCACTAGGAGAGCCAAACCGTGCGCCTACCGCTCTGCCTGCCTACGCCGGGCGTCCAGGTGGAGCGCCGGAGGGCCGTACGCAAAGGGAAGGCCTCTAGGTGCCTGAGTCGCTAGTCGGTCGATCCCAGTCAGGTTGGTGAGAGATTAGGAGATGGAGGGAGTGGGTTTGACGTGTATCAGACTCCACGGGTGTGCCCATAGGGCGACCCATCGGTCCCAGCGCGCACCTGGGGCAGCAGAAGGGTAGATTGCTGGAGTAGGACTAGACCCCAGTTGGCAGGAAGAAACCCCAATTCCCATGGGCTCCATACCGAGGTGGATGATTGCCCGGGGGCTTTCTGGTGGCTGCATCCGCCAACGTTTCACCGAGACGCGGGAGCGGGAGCGGGAGGGCATTGGTGAGGAGGATTCAAGGTTTGGTTTGGCGGCGATAGTGACTGACGATCACCATGGAAGATCGACAGGCCGATGATGTCGCTTGGAGCACGCTGGCCGGCATAGTGCGCTGCGCTGCACTCAACCTTTGCGCTTCTGGATTCTTCCGACGAGGCAGAGATGTTAGCGTGCAGAGCAGAGCAGAGCAGGTGTTGTTGTTGTTGGCAGGTGGAGCGTGAGTGTAGGCACGAGAAAACACTGGAGGGAGCCTAAGCAGTGGACCCCCGACCTGAACTGGCAGCCTGAATGGATCTGCGGTGCTGCCTTGGATCCTGGCACGCGACGCGCGTGTCCTGTGCCCATGCCAAGCCTCGGCTACCTGCGCTATTTCCCCTACGCGTTGGCCTCTACCTCACCTCGCTGCACTCGACCACCACCGCATCCGCCTCCCACCCCCCCCCCCAAGAGGCCTGGCAAACGGTCAAGGGGGGAGGGAGTGAGAGGGGTGCAGGTACTCTACAGCGTTCTCTACAGCGTACTCTGCAGCGTACTCTGCAGCGTACTCTGCAGCGTACCCAGCGCTGTACTCTCTGCCCATCGTGCAGCGTACATCCTGTTTGGCACATGGGACCACGGTGTATGGAGCAGATGGGCCACGCCCATTACGCAGACAATGCACAGTCTTCTGCTTTTGCTGTTGTTCTCATCCTCCATCCGTGCAAGCCACATGCGACTCGACTCCCGACGCACAAGCAACCCATACAGCATGACCCGATCCTCTATGCACCCACTTTGGGCCATCGGCCTCATCACCTCTTTCCAGCCGTCTTCTACCCTCGCTGCTTATCTACGGCAAGCGTCCACGGGCTGCATGTACCTCAGTCCGGCTGAAAGCCTAACGATGAGTCTCCTGCTAGACCGTGATTACCGCACCTACGCTGGCTCATTCATCGTGTTTGGATGATCACCCTGTGACGGCTTTATTGATCATCATCACTGACTGCCCATCTGCAACGGCTCCCGACCCGCCACGCTCTGCAACTTCGCCAGCGTCCTACCGCGATCACGCATCTTTCATCGTGACACAGTGTCTACGCGCGCTGCCGTGGTCGACGGAAATGGAAGTGTGCCGTTTGAGCTAGCACGCTGCCGAGCTTCAGCCTGCAAACGTCCGCTGCATGCTGTAATTCGGTCTGGGGAAAGTCTAATGTTACAGTTATAGCACTGCTCTCAACCGTGCACGTATGCGATAATACCAATCAGAAATTGAGTCCGACTATCTGAATTTCACCAATCTATTTCACATGCTCAGCCCATGTGCTTGCGAGGGCACTCCCTGCCTGTGGCACTCCGTCACACCTGACCTGTCTCCTATCAACATCCTAGTCGATCAGCCAATCGTATGTGTTCTTCGCGACCCAACGGGAGGGCATGTCGATGATCCGGTGATACAGCTCGGCGAACACTGCAGTCGCCACCAATCCTACAAAGAAGGCTGCGGCATTGGCGGATGCTGTGTTTGCTTGCTGTTCAATATGTAGGAGGAGCCATAGCTTGATGCTTATCGTCCAGAAGACGATGCTCTGGGCGACAAAGAAGCCTGTGACGTGGTTAGCTACCGTCCCTGCGTGTTCCTGTGTCCCCAGACACGTGTGCTGTGCAACGTACTGAATGAGCGGTTCCCCAACCAGACAAGCGGCCTCGCAGACAGCAGGCTCTGCACCTTTGGGGCGCTCTCCACGAAAAGCAGAATGCCAAAGATGAGCATGTAGTTGTCGATCCGAGGGTATGGGTCCGCTGCAGCAAACGCAGCAGGGTTCGTGGTCTCGGAAATGTCAAGGAACGGATGCAAGACGAGCATCTTGTCCGCGTACTGCGGGAAGGCTGTCCATGCGTACTTGAAAGCCAGACCGCCAACGGTAAGCAGAATCGCCGGGAAGAAGGTTGGTAGGACGAAGTTGTCGGTAAGCTTGATCCCCTCGGTGAGCTGCTGGCGCGATGAGGGGTCCAGAACCTTGGCCGCCAGCAGGAGTGCCGTCGCACTGTACCAGCCCCAGCTGTTCATCCAGAACGAGCCTGCAGCGAATAGCCCAAGACCCTGCACCTGCCACTCCTTACGAGTGTACGGCATCAGGACCATGAGGATGTAGACAGTCCAGCCCTGGTAGTAAATAAGCGAGGGCGACCACAGCGTTCCCGAAGGCCAGAATGTGTTGGCAGCCTGCGTGGAGAAGTCCCGTACGACCCAAAAGAGGTCAAACATGGAGTTGAGAGCGACCAGGCCATTCTCGGCTGTCCCAGGTGTGGCTATCGACTCGTTCGGCAGTGCAGCCTTGAAGTCGTCGATGTAGCCCGTCCCGATGGACTTGAGGATTGCCATTGCGATGCCCGAAGCGAATGCGATCGAGAGGACCATCCGCACAGTACGGCGGATCAATGTGCCAGCCAACGTCTGGGGTCCTGCGCTCGCGAGGAACTTGACGCAGATCGAACGGGCTGACAAGACAAGGAAGAACGAGGCAATGAATGAGCCATTCCATAGCAGTGGCGAGAAGATGTCGCGGATCGCCTTCTGCGAGCTGGGTCCCGGTGTGGGAGTCCTGTTGTTTGGGACCAGAGCAGGTATGAAAGTCTGGAAGTAGATCCAGAGCAAGCTCTCGAGGACGAGGATGCCGCGAAGTCCCGTCAAGTATGGCTGGAAGTATGATTCTTCAGAAGGTGACCATCGCGCAGGCTTGGAGATGCCTACCGCCTCCTTGAGGCCAGTGGTGAATGGTGTTACGGATGCCATTGTCTGCCGATCTTGTTGTAGGAAGAACAGATGCGCAAAGTCGACTTGGTCCTTCTCAGAGAGTGGGATGGCGAACAACCCTCTTTGCAGGTCGACTCTATCTTCAATCGCTTTGCTCCAGCAAAAAGCGCGCTTGACAGTCGATAGCGTTGGTGGTTTAGAAGTCAAGCAGGATCGACTACCGAAAAGCAGAGTCTGCCTAAGTACGCTCAGCAAGTTGTTTTCTCGACTTGTCCGTTACGCTTTGCTGAGAGTGAGGCCGATCACTTGACTAACGGAACAAAATCGTGGCCTCTTTCGGCCACTAGCAGACGAGGTTTCATCTTGCTCGACCGCACGCCCCCGCCGTGCGAGTTGGCTCAACCGCAGAGTTAGAGACCGGGGTCCCGTCGATATCAGACAAGCGCAAAGTAGCAGGCAGGAACACATGCAATTGGCTGACAACCTTGTCGGTAGTGGTCAAATGCCAACTCTGGCAGACAGGGCAGCGAAACGCAGGAACCTATCGATGATCCCAACTAAATCGCAAGCTTAATCCGCAAGCTCCAAGCCAAAGCGGCTGAGGCGTCCAGGGCGTCCATGTCGCAATCTTCCGAATCCTGCAAAGATCTTCGGCAGGCTACCGGGCCAAGTCCCGCTTTAATCAAGCTCGACACTAATGTTAGGGCTGCAGCAGAAGCAGAAGCAGAAGCCGGTTTCAAGATGCTCCGCTAACCGAAAGGACGCCGCCGACACCTTGCATCAAATCTTCCTCAACTGGCTTCCCTGCTGCTGCATTACATGGTTAATGCCTCTCACTGCCTGTATCAGCAGCGATCTTATCGCTCTTTACCCCTGTCGATTATGCCAGCATGTGCGCGCGTGTGCTTGTGTGCGACTTGGGGCCCCCCATTGCTCTACCTGCAACTGTCTCAGCACCCGTCTCTGTGTTTGCCACGACCAGTCCTTCGTCATCTTATCGTCGCGCTGCGTCAATGCAGTCTGTCCGATTCCTGCACGGACATCGACTTGTCAGGTCAAGCTCCACTCGGTCAGGTATCCTGCGCTATCAACGTTGAAGTCCTTGCAGCGTTGTCGATCGCTCTACAACTCACTCCAAATTTGGCTTTGCACCATGGGGCAACTACACGGACTCGACGATGCTATCGACAGGCCCCCGGACCCAACGCGTGTGCTGTCTTACTCGAAAGATTGGAGATTTGTTATACGTACTGCCGGGGTGCTCGGCGGCCTAAGTATATCCATGTCGAGGCAGGAAAGAAGTTTTGTTCTGTCTACATCCACACAAGACTTGTCAATCACTCCCTCAGTCTCTACAATCGCTTCATTGCAATCGTTGTCGTTGTTTGTTGTCTTGTCCATCACTAGGCCCTCCCTTTGGGCATCTGTCATTCGCTTTACCGGTGCAGCGTTGTCCAATCGTTAGCCGTACAATATCATGGCTCCTTCACCTAAGGATTTGCTCACCTCTGTGAGGTACATGTCCCGTACCAACAGCTCGGCGGACACGTCGCCGGACCCGTCAGTCTTTGGCATGCCGCCAAAGGCTTCCCTCTCAAGGAGGACCTTTGACTCGATGAAGAGCGGGTGGCTCAAGTTCTCGGACTGGCTCATTGAGTGGACGCCTTTCACGCTCGTGCTAGGCTACTATGTTGTCACCACTGCAATCTTCGTCATGTGCTCTGAGACGGCAATCAAGGTCTTCTACTACTTCTTCATGATCGTCAACTTCTATGTCGCGCTCTGCTGTGCTATCGAGTCGTTCCTCGGCATGACACCTATCCGTGAAGCCCGCAAGGCTGCCATGAAGGTCGACGAGAAGGGTGGCCAGTTCCCCACTCCCGATGACCAGCTTCCCATCATCGACATGCTTATCGTTGCATACCTGCCCAACGAGAAGGACATCGTCAAGGACCAGGTCATGTATGCGCTTGAAGAACTCGTCTACCCAAGAGACAGGCTGAGGTAAGTACTTCTGCAAGACTCAGGAAGCAAGCACCGTACTGACATATGGATCAGGGTCAACCTTCTTTACAACACTCCAAAGCCCATCGAGCCTCTGGAGACTGAGCTCCAGGAGATGGGTGAGATGTACGATCAGCTCAGGGTCATCAAGGTGCCTGCATCAACCTCAAAGGCAGACAACTTGAACTACTTCTTTACCCTGGATACTGGCGCTGATGTTATCGGAATCTTTGACTGTGACCACTTCCCACATCCATACAACCCACGCTGGGCCGCAGAGCGTTTCGTCAAGGACAAGACCGTTGATATCGTCCAAGGTCGCTGCGTCGTCTACAATACCAATGAGTCTTTCCAGGCGAAAATGGTTGCTATCGAGTTCGACAAGATCTATGCCATTTCCCATCCTGGTCGTAGCAGGATGTTCGGCTTCGGTCTCTTCTGTGGCTCCAACGGTTACTGGAGAGCTCCTCTACTTCGCGAGCACAAGATGCATGGCGACATGTTAACAGAAGACATCGACTCTGCCTTGCGCGCATACGGAAAGGGCAAGAACGCTGTCCACGAGATGAACGTCATTTCCTACGAGATGGCTCCAAACAATTTCTCGGCATTCTGGAAGCAGCGCATGAGATGGGCACAAGGCTGGACCCAAGCAAGCTACGTCCACATGCCCATGCTCTGGAACAACCCACCAAATGGCAAGCGTACGGTCAACGAGCGCTTCGGCATCTTCTCGCTCCTCTTCATCCGTGAAATCAGTTACTACTTGGTCACTATGCACACCACTCTGATGCTTAGCTTCGTCATCAACAACTGGCCTCACGACGTCGGTAGCTTTGTGCATCTGATCTTCTTCCGTTACCCAATGGCTGAGTGGTTCTTGTTCTGTACCATCGCAGCACTCTTCGCCACCCTGTGGTTCACAGACCGTGTTCGATCGGAGTTCACATCTTGGAGGTCAATGGTCGTGTTCTCCATCGTGTACACACCCTACCTGATCTTATTGGCCACCATGGGTCTCTATGGTCACGCTAGACAGATTGTCAAGTATTCTTCCTGGAACCCTACAGCAAGAAAATAAGCACGAAGCACCCAAAGCAAGCTGGCCTGGCGCCCTTGAACAATCGTTTCCAAAATGCATATCTGAAATTCGGATTCTTCTCGTTCGTTCGGTTTTTGGACCACGTCCAAACTAGCTCTGCGCTACCTTCGTGCAGGGCTTTCTAACGGCGAAATCTATCACACGCACGTACTGATCGTCATCTGCTTTCTAAACACCTACTGCGGTAATCGCATTCCGCTTTCTATACTGGCTCCCAAGATACCATCTCATGATGACGATCACACCCACCAGGACAACATAGCATGCAAGGTGTACGGACAACGCGATGAAGTAGCGTGGAGCGTCCCAAGTTACAACCACTTGAGACTCGATCGTATTTCCGGCCGCCTGAGACACAAGATCGAGGGCAACGCAGACTGACTTCTTCGTCTGACCCGCACTGTGACGTGAGCTGCTGCAAAGACGTCTGCGCTTGCGGTTGATCGACATGATTCAAGTGGAACTTACCGCACCGACACGCCCAGCGTCTGGCTAGGCCAGAACCACAACCTGTGCAAGCCGGTATTCTGCTTCCCAAGATCAGCGACACGGGCCAATGCCTTACACAATGCAGTAGGAGGACAGCCAGCCTCGGTGGCTTTGCTAGTGTTGGGTACGATCGCAAGGACGATGGTACCAACGAATGAGCTTGGTTTAGAATTAGACACATGATACCCATTACTTTCGCTTTAGAGCACTCGATAGACTTCTGAAATTACGGAACAGTATAGACTACCCTTCATCAAGAGATTCTGTCCCGCCTTTCTTGCCTGCCATATTAAGTTCAGTGGGATTGTTATGATGAAGCGAGCAGCCGCGTCTACGGCACGGTAAATCCAAGTCCTGCGTGGGTAATGATGATGTTGGCAAGTGCGCCGAGGCCCAATGCCGGCAGTGTCGTGTGTAGCTGGATTAGGGAATAGCATTGCGTCTGTGGGTCATGTAAAGTCTCGACCCCAGCTACTCCAAGCCAAAATTTCTTGTTCCGCGATCCCGTCTGGTTGGATCGCACCCGCTCTATCATCAGATATTTGTCCCCTTCTCAGGGACACTTCATCCTCATGGGGCTGTCGGGCAGCCAGTAAATGACAAGGGCACGCTAAAGCGATCGTAGGAGATAAATGGCGTCTGCAACAACGCGGTCGGACCGTCTGAAGAAACAAGGAAAAGCAGTACGCTAACAGCCCGGCCACGATCTGTTGACTACCCTGCAGTCGAGTTTAAAATTTAGCCCAAAACTCTTCGGACACAGTACCGACGCTGTCTTGACGGTGGCGATGTCCAAAGTCACGTTTCCATCAGGTACCAATATGTCACCGCCTGCATCTGCTCCCCACACCTATACCATGTTGGAGCTGATGATGAGGTATGCCGGCTGGCACCCGGCATCAAAGATACCGAGAAACGTCCGCACGGCAACCAAGCTGGCAAAGTTATTGCAGGCTGCATGGCGCGCGCCAACATGCCTCTTCAAAGTATAATGCTGATGCCCAGGATTTTGGCGGTGGGCAGGCGTTCGATGAGTCAATACAAGACGCATCACAGACCATGGTCAATTGATCAAAAAGCAAAGCACCCTGCATCTCAATCCCTAGCGCCATGAAACCTTACCGATCCGTCGGGTGCTCGACTACCAATACGGCAATCCAAGTACAGGTCGTCAGCTAGGCATACTTCTGCCCGTCCAGCAGGCTATGGCCCTCCTAGATATCTACGATGCTGGCGAAATACATGGTGTCCCTTGTCCAGAGCCTTCCAGAGCCTGCAGGAAGTACGTGAGGATCGTTCTCGGCAGCACGCCTCTGTCTATTAGCTTTTCGAGTCGGCCGTTCTTCTCGGTAGAGATATTGATGCCCACGCCGTTGGTGCATCTGGCCACTCCTGCATCGATCCTGCCATAGCCTTCATGATTTCTTTTGTATCACGTCGTTGTTGTCAGAGCTACCTTGAAGCTCTGTCTAGGACGCTGAGGGGACGCCTTCGACATCCCAGTTCTTGGAGCCGAGAGGCTTCACTGAAATGTGCTGAGCCGTCTTTGGGCTGGTCATACTTTTCCGAAGGGATGTCTTGAGAACCTAAGAAGTCGTGAGCAGATGAACTCTATCGCTTCTTCTGATGATTGTCCGGCTGTATACGATCGGTCATATAGGTACACATGCAGGTTTTCGATGCGCTCAGGTTGGATGTTACGATAATGTACTCTCCTCTTTCCTACCATTTCTTACCGAGTGCTACGACATTCAGAATTCAGGCCACGAATCAGACACACCAGATGCTCGGCTCGACTGAAGTGACATAGGTGCTGTATACTTCGAGTAGTAAGTACATATGTAGCGAAAACCTTTCACAAGGCTTCCCCTGTGTTGTTCCCCGTGAGAAACGAGCTTGGCTGCCTGTGGCCCGACCTTACTTCCCCAAAGTAACATTCACCATCCTAACAGGACTAATGCTACAAGCAAACTGCGAGCAACACAGTAACCCGTCTTTAGACTGGCTATGATTGTAACCAATTTGTGTCGAGAACCTCGCTTGGTCAGTGGTCTCTCAATTGCCAGTCTATCAAAACTTTCGCTTTTGCAGAGACCTGGCCTTTCAGACTTGACTCTGCAATACCATAGTGCCTAGGATGCCCAGAGATTGGTCGTGTCTACATCATCACCCTACGAATTCACTGCCGGCCGGCTTCTGTGTCTTGCTGTACAGCTTCGGCCGGCCCACAGCTTTTGTGATTGAGTCAATAGTAGGCAATGGCAATGCCTCAAAGAGTCATAATCAAATGCAGAGGTGGTCTGCGGCACACAATCTCTCGGTGCTCGAGGACGCCAGATGATGCCTATATTGCTAGGGATCAGGAAGGAATCTAAGAATTAGCCTTTGTGGCAAATCGAGGGGGATTTGCCGGTTGTTCTATCTCCTGTCGTAGAGCATCTCATTCAGCTTGGTATTCATATTCATCCTCTTCCGTCCTCTTGACCAGATGGAACTTTGTCGTAGAAAACGAAGCGCAGTCCAACCTCATAGGTTCAAAAATTAGGCACTTTCCAACGACCTAAGTAGCAGCGTCGGCGCTCCAGGACATCTGGCTACGAGCAACTCTTGTCTTCGAGACATCTTTCCTGAAGCTACCAGTGCATTGGACATTCGTTCGTAAGGTCGCAGTTCCAGTGACCAGGCAGCAACATAACCCTCATTAAAAGCTTAGTACAATAGAATGCCGCGATAGCACTCGGTAGCGACTGGCTTGCATCGAGGATATCCATGGTAAGATCGAGCTGCTCATTAGCAATCTGGTCAATACACAGCACACGAAAGGTGAGTTTCTGCTTCGTCTAAATGACGGCAGGATAATTGATACGAAAGTTTGGAATGATTGGAAATAGGTCCAATCCTATACTAAGATGTTCTATATGAAGCAGTCTCATTGTCGTTACTATGGGTGGACATATAGCATTAGCCTGTACGATCTGCTCCAGTACTGTGAGCTTACAGGCTCCTTTCCGACCCTGAGGCTTACATAGGGCTGGCTTTGAGATTGACACGTAGAAGGAACGACTGAGAACATCAATGTTGTGGCCATCTACCTCATACTTACCTAGTAGAATGAGAAAACTAACGATCAAACATGCCTCCTCTGGCTTGACACCTGGGCCAAATGGGCAATATACGACCTCGAGCGGATCCCCTGCGGCAGGATGCAATATGTCACCTACACCGTGCAGCATGATAGACAATTGTGGGATGATACACT
Organism: Polychaeton citri CBS 116435; assembly: GCA_010093785.1. Taxonomy (NCBI): domain Eukaryota; kingdom Fungi; phylum Ascomycota; class Dothideomycetes; order Capnodiales; family Capnodiaceae; genus Polychaeton; species Polychaeton citri. The sequence continues at coordinate 88,030 of MU003848.1, forward strand.
CACGATGATGACTGTCCTGCCACTGGCAAATATCGGTAGGCTACTAGGTAGGCTACATTACGCCGAAGAAGTAGATTCTGAGACAAAACAAGCATTTTTCGATTCAAACTAGGACTCTTCTCTTTTTTCTGGTAATTTGACAGTAATAATGACGGTAGATTTGGATACCGCTTTGCAAGAGCAAGGTGGGTAAGAGGCAATAGCTGGCTCACCATCATCACACTGGATTGCACAGAGCTCCGGAGCTTCGCCAGAGAATGCATTGAAATCGCACCTCGTCGATACTATAGAAGCGCAATACGTGGCCTTCAAATGCTTTTAGTAGCCTGATGGCATGCGGCGGACCTTACTCGACGTGCCAGAAGTTGATGGGAGCCAACTTGGAGCATCGGCTGCGGTCGGCTTTGCTTACGGCAACCTCGAGTCTATTCCGAAACAACATATTGGTAAAGAACGCGATGGCTCCACTGCACAAGCTGCCGGGGCGGCGGTCGAGCAAGCAAATCCGACGGTGAGCTGTGAGATATCAGCTTTGAAACAGCTACGGGTAAGGACCTCCAGCACTACTTGGCTACACCTTTGACAAGTGTGCCTTATGGGCAACAATAGCAACGATGATGCTGGTCGAGCGTTTGAGAAACTTTGTTCAAAAGGATGTCGAACTCATAACGGTCATTGTGAGCAGGTCGGCCTCGTTTCCCATAGGCAGGCGCCATCAAATCACGACACTCCAAAAGAGACGAAGGTTGGGATAAGCGGTTAAGTCAGGCGTCTAGATGGAAGACATACAATGGTGCGTGACGACTACAAGTGTTCGCAAACGGTGGCAAAGAGCACGTACGTACTTGATGATATGATGCGTTGCAAGAGTACTCTGGTAGATGATCAGCTATTCGTCATGCGAAGATCCAGTCAATCTGGTGCATTCGTCTCCATCACGCCAGCTGTGATAGGAAAAAGGGGCAGATCTGTGAGCACAAAGTTGGCTTGAGCCCGGCCAGACTCGAAGCCGTGATGGATCTCAGCCTCACCGTCATGTGTCCAAGGTAGGGCGAAGAAGTCCGTGTCGAATCCTGCCCAGTTCACCAGAGCAGCGTCCATCCCTTCAGCGCTGCTGGTAGAAGCTGAAGGCAACGCGGTCATATAGTTATCGCTGTGACCATTCGCATTCAATACTCCTGCTGCTTCAGTAAGAGATGAGTCTTCCGAAGAAGGCAGGCCGAAGAGCTGAGACGATATCTGCGACCTCTTACTTCGGTCACGCTTCTCGACCTCGTCCACGAACTTGAGCACGGTCTCAAGCAACGATTCAGCAATGGAAGCATGTTGGCGAGCGTTTGCATCTGTACTTGCAAAGTGCCGCAGACACTCGATCGACTTTTGAGCGTGAGCTTGGTAAGCCCTTCCGGTAGGCCCCAGCACGGCAAGAGCTAATACCAATGCCGTAGTGAAGAGCCAAGATCTGGATACACATCAGTAAAGCTTATCGAGGTCTGTCGTAAGTATGCTTACACAATGACTGGCATTCTCCCACTCAACAGATTGCTGCTGACAAGCCTGTGGACCAAGTTGACAAAGAGGCCAGCAGCGTCTAGCGCCGCAAATGCAAAGTTTGCCTTCTCGGATTGAAGCCTCTGTGACACGGCTAGCGCTGGGCATGCAGAGCTCAGATACTCATGTAGATCATACACCAAGAAAGGACGTGTCAGGAGCATGACACTATAGTAGTAAGAGCAGAGGACCTGGCTCACTCCGGTGCGAAGTCTTTGATATCGAGGCTGAGCTTTGTCAGGCTCCAGCGTCTCGTCCAGGACCTGGGAAAGGGGCTTCAGCCACCTGGACGCCCATTTTTTCAGCTGTTGCGAGACTTCTGTAGCAAGCCGCAGTGAGATCTTCTTCCGCGAGTATACGTTGACTATCACCGTCTCGATGATGAGGAACACTTGAATGCTCGCATCAAGGAGATTGCCCTCGATCTGGTGGATCTCGTCGGGCTTGTCAAAGCCATACGACACAGTGCAATCAACATCAGAAAGTGCTGGCGGGCGGCCAAGGGAAGTGCTCAGAAACAGGTCCACTATCCGTAGACTCTTCCAGGTACGGTCCCTCTGCTCGTGGCGGTCATCACCGAAATGCGCATTGACTTCTGTTCTGTGAACCCCAATGGCATACGCAGTCCGAGCGGCAAGACCAAAATACAGGAAGGCTAGGTTTGGCTGAGCAGCTCGTAGAAGATACACGGTCATCAGAACGAAGCCCTGGATCACATTGAGGTTCATGTTGCCACAGTATTTTGAGAGCATGTTGCTTCTAGCTTGGGCAAAATAGACATCGGCTAGTGAGTTATCTAAGTCCTGAGCACCGATCGCTATCACAAGTTGGCATATTGTTGCGTGTTCGCCATCCTCCCTGTGGTTGATCAAATAAGAGCAGACATCTTCATGAAGTCTTGTTTCGCTGAACAAATCTATAAGGCCGCTGGTACAGGTGAGATAAGCTTCGAGGAGTGTTTGTACTTCGGCATGGTTAAGAAGGGGACGTTCCTCTGGAGAGATCGTCCTGCAAGACGCTGCATGCTCTATGATAGCATCCCTTGAAGATTGCCCGGCAAAAGCCTGTGGATCAACTTTCGAGGTCAGCAACTGACGCACAGTCAGCAGGAAAGAGAGCGGCGCTGAATCGCCTATAAAGATCAGCTTTCCTTCCGAATCACGCAGCAAACCAGCTTCCAGCGGCACATGTGTGTGCTCATCTTCAGCGGTTGATAATGACCGTCGCCGGGAATGATCCACGCCAGCTGGGTGCGCGGGGACTTGAGGACTCTGTGGCGTGTGGGCCGAGGGTGTTGATTTTCGAGGGCGTTGAGCAGAGTACGTGCAGATGTCAAAGCCGCCTCGTCTCACACAATACGCGCATGGCCGTTTACCGTCACATTTGACCTTGCGCCTTTTGCATAGGTCACAGGCAATACTGACGCGATCGTGTTGGCGCCGGGTAACGGGTGTGGATGCGGAACTCATCGTGTTTCCGCCAAAAGGCTGGGGTTTCTTGACCGTTGCTGCATAACCAGACGTTCTAGTGTGGCGAGATCAGTAGATACCCATGGAACCCTCAAACACAGCCTGAAGCCTCAAGACCGCGAGAGTTGTTCCGTTGCAGCTGCACATTCAATCCAGGCTCCTCTCGTTGTCCTATCGATCCAGGCCGAGTCTCCTCACAGACATGGCGGCCCACGGCAGCCCTTCCCAGGCTATCCCGGGGAGAGACGTCGACGGTAAGCTCCGATCACCATCTTGGCAGCGGATCTTCCACCACTTGAGAAATTGACAGGTCGAGAATGACAAGCCTTCATGGTGTGACAGAGTCTGGGTTACTGGTGTGACTTTTATGATGAGTCAAAAAGCTGTGGGGTTTGGCATGCCTATCTGTCGTTCTCTTGCTCCAAACAGAGGGCGAGACAGCCGTTTCGCTGCCTCTTGCATACGGGCGCCTTACTCGAGCTACCCCGTTGCCTGACAGAGTTCATTGTCCGAAAAGCCAGAGTGATGAGTTAGGCGCATCGAGCCGCTCAGCACAGTGACTAGACATGGATACAGCTGATCTATCACAACAAAGCCAGCCCGGCACAGAGGGCGTTCTGATAGCGGCCTCACGGCACAAAGACTCAAGCTTGAGCGCAAGGCTAAATACGCGCCCAGATAATCAGCATGCAAGCTGCTCTGAGTGGTGTTGCGGCCTGGAGTTCCACTGTACCTCATTTTGACGTGATATAACTCCCCCCGACTCCCCTCGTTGCTGGACCACAAGCCTGCCGCCATAGCTTTGCCTGTGGACTGTACGCCATGAATTCGTTCAGAATCACCACTAGCGATCTTGGGATCACTGGGGATGCCCTGTCCAGCATTGCCAGCCTTCACGTACTCATCAGTCGCGTTAACGGGCCGCCCAGAACGCTGCAGGACATTGCATCGCACCTGAAGTATATCCAGGATTCGCTTGACATTCTCGAAGCCATCGAGATCCCAAACGATGCAGCTTCTGACGGTGCCAAAGAGACTCTGAGGAAGACCGGAATGGCAGGGACAGTCAACGAGTGTGGTCAGGCTTGCAGCAGTTTCGCGCAGTCTTTGGCAAAGTGTATGAAGCAACCTGCAAGTAGCAATGCTTCACTTCTTGAGCGTATGTCGCCGAGCGCCTACAGTCAGGAAAAGATCCGGACGTTCCATACACTTGTTAAAACTTGTCGAACGACTGTACACTTTGCAGTCTGTTCCACTCAACTGTATGCAGCTCGAACCTGTTCAAGTGTACCACCGAAGCTGACTCTGTGAGAGATTTGTTCAGAGACATGCAGACGGAAGTGCTGAGGCGGACAACGGCAAGCTCAGGAAGCAGCTGGAAACCCTCGAGGTCCAGACTGAGGAGCATATAGAATTGACAAAGGTGCAACATAAGGAAGTGCAAGTGCGAAAGCAAAAATTGCAGCAAGAGCCGGATAACGAGGCAGGTGAGGGAGCACAGCGGGAGCTTGTCATCAGGGAGGTCAACGAACAGACGCGCCTAATCGAGGCTGTCCAAGTCTCACTTGGTGTCATCTACTCGCAGGTGCAGTCCAGACGGACAGCTCAGCAGATCGGCAACGTTACTACCACGGATGAGTCTAAGGCGTTGGTAGGTATGCCGGCAGAGGTCATTGGGAAGATAGACCAACGTTTAGGAGACGTTTCCACCACGAAGAAGTCGGTAGCGCTTGTGGGAGTGTATGGTAACAATATGGATATGTCGGGCTTCTTCTTCACTAAGGACAAGTGACATGGAGATGGTTGTCACTTCTCTGCTGTGTATGTTACAGGATGCTTCGACATTGCGGTGCAATGCACGAGACTTAGAAGATCTAGAGTCGACTAGTTGGATGTCACTTGACCCTTGTCTATAGATGTAGCGTGTACAATGATAACTACTAGACATACTCGGTCTATTCGTTAGTGATCAGCGCTTTGATACAAGGGAGATCCGACTCTATTGTTAGGCTGCGCTGACTATTTGACAAAAGCATAGACAGGCTTTTGAGCAGAGTGCCCACGCAGCTTTGACATCCTTCAAGGGAACATGCGAAGACGTATAGGCATCGAAGCTTGCAATCCTCTTCCATTGTGTTGAAAGAAGGCGCCCGGGCGAATAATCGTATTGAGTGCTTTGTATGCCACCCTGCACGAGGCCCTGCCTCGGCAAGATTTGTAGCAATCTAGTCGCTAAACGGCTAACCGCATCTTTGTTTCCTTACGCCAGCGCCTACGAACAATATTCAGAATTTCCTGCGATGAAACTCTGCGGTAATGAGCAAGTTGCAGACAGTCTGACGCAGGACAGAGATCTCCAACGCTTCCTTTAGCCAAGAGAGCCGAGGCTGCTCAACCTTCAATGCGTGACGGCTGCGGCTGCGGTCTCGTTCCTGCTCTGCTTCAAGAAGGGCATCAATCTCGTGCCACCTGTACCACGCAGATCTTCCATGTCTGATGCTGTCGATATACCTGATGCAACTGCAATATTCAGTCGCTGTCCCGTCACTGTATCTGCTGATCGTGAAGGTATTATAATGTACCGGCTTACAAGCTGCAGGTGCGAATCTCGAAAGGAAGACAGGCTGTTCACAGCGTTGTTGAAGGCTGAACACAATACTCCATCCGCCGAGTTCGCGTCGACGAAGCCTCGAATGTCAATCATAGACTCGAGTTCTTCTAAGAAAGCAGCATGCAAGCCTGGCATGTAGGACCGCATTTCCTCGTGAAAGTTGGTGCCGCCCTTAGCGGGTGAGCTTCTATGCTCAACACCCAACACGACATCGAAGAAATGGACCAGTGAGCTCTGTCCGTTGCTGCCGCCTCTATACTTCCGCCACTCGCCACCGTCGTCACCCTCGTCGTAAAAGACACCGATCGGTAAGCCAGCGTTCTCCATGTTCTTGCTCCCTGCTAGATACGGCCGTACGCGATGGTAGAATACTTGGGGGTTGCATCTCTCGTGCATCCGCTCTATCAGCTTCGTCAGACTGTCTAGTATGTTTGCAAATTCATCCAGAGCTCTGCTGACGTCCAGGTGCTTCTCGTCCAGTGCGGCTTGTGCTGCACCGATCATCAACGGTATCGTCGAAGCAGCTCGGGCCTCTACCGCAGTGGAGATCATATAGAACCACTCTTCGTCGACCGTGCCGGTGAACGTATGCAAGGCTCGAAGGTTGTCAGGTTCGCCGATGTCTGCACCCGCTCCAGTCAACCTCCAGTTCCACAAATTAAGAGCAGCATATGTCGCAACAGGTGGCAGGTTCAGCTGCTTTGACACCCGGAGAAACGGTTTTGAGATTGTGGGCGGCAGGGTTTGTGAAGGCACCCTTCCGCCCCAGACGTAGGCTTGGGCTAAGAAAGCCAATACGACATACGCACGTCGCCACTCAGATTCCATCCGGAGGAACGAGGTGGTCAGTACAGACAGAGTGTCAACCTCGTCTCGGAGACAACCTCTGTCGAGCAGGGTAGGGAGGTTGTGGACGATGAGCTCCCAAGGAGCATAGTAGGGATCCGTGAGTTGTTGTAACGGTTCGTCGGATGGCAGAAACGCGTGTTGTGAGACGTCGTAGCTGGCCAGATCGATCCGTCCAATAGCCCTGCGAGTGCTATGCGGTGACATGGTGAGTGATGGAGTCTGTTGGTGTTGTCTCGAAGAAATCACAGTCGAGGGTTTTGGAAGAAAGTAGAGTGTGTAAATAAGGGGCCTGCTAGCAGCCGCGAAAACGAGAAAGCGATCCACTTGTCAACACAGAGCTCAGACTTGATGAAATCAGTGACCCTGATCCTCCCCCTCTATCCGCTCCTTGCCGTGAGAGATGGACGAGGATGTTGTAAGGCTGTGCTGTCGATATAGAAGAGTGACGATCGTGCCTTCCGCGCCGATTTTTGTCGGAAGGGAACCGCATCGGAACATCGGATTCACCTGACGGAACTCTGCTCCGCCAACCGTGCCTGCCTTGGCGTTCCGATTATTGAAGGTTCTTGTTGAACACATAAGAGTGCCTTCTTCTCTTCTGTATTCATTCAATCTGACTCTCTCTTCCAAACCCACCCAAAAAAACGTCAGTGACACAGGAAGTGACCAACATGGACGCCAAAGCAGCAATCCAGACCCTCCGAGATGGCTCCAAGCCAGCTTTTCCTGCAACAGCAAACCAACTCGACTTTGCCCAGTCGCTAGACAAAGACTCCAACCTAGTCAACCTCCGCGACGATTTCATAATCCCCACAAAGGCAGAACTGCACCGTAAGTCGCTCACAACACTCCCCGGCAATCTCGAAGCTGGCAGTGTTGAATCGAGCATCTACTTCTGCGGCAACTCCCTCGGCCTGCAGCCCAAAGCCATTTCGGAGTACTTGAGCGCCTACCTCCGCACATGGGGCTCAATCGGCGTCAATGGCCATTTCACACAGCTCGAGGACTCGCCCCTCGTGCCATTTCAGGACATGGCCGAGGACTGCGCGCGCAAAAGTGCCGGCATCGTCGGCGCCCTGCCCGCCGAAGTCGTCATCATGAACACGCTGACGGCGAACTTGCACCTGATGATGGCGTCCTTCTACAAGCCGACGCAGAAGAAGAACAAGATCCTGCTCGAGTGGCGGCCTTTTCCAAGCGATTGGTATGCCATCGAGTCCCAGATCGAGTGGAACGGGTACGATCCGAAGGAGGCGATGGTGCTGCTGCAGCCCGACGAGGGGACGTCGATCATGCCCACCTCGAAGATCCTGTCGGTCATTGACCAGTATGCAGATGAGTTGGCGTTGATCCTGTTGCCCGGGATCCAGTACTACAGCGGCCAGCTCCTTGACATCCCTGCCATCACCGAGCATGCGCACTCGAGGGGCGTCACGATCGGATGGGACCTTGCACATGCTGCCGGCAATGTCGAGCTGAAGCTCCACGACTGGGAGGTCGATTTCGCCTGCTGGTGCACCTACAAGTACATGAATGCCGGTGCCGGTGCGATCGCCAGCGCGTTCGTGCACGAGAGGCATGGAGCTGTCAAGCGGAGCGAAGATGGGAAGCTGCAATATCAGCCGAGACTGAAGGGTTGGTACGGCGGAGATAAGTCCGTCAGATTCCTTATGGACAATAGTGAGTATCTCGAGAGCAGCAACGAGGTGTTGTGATTACGATTAGAGACTAACGTGGACGTTGTAGACTTCGTCCCCACTCCCGGCGCCGGGGGCTTTCAGCTGTCGAACCCGTCTATCGTCGATCTCAGCTGTCTGTCGGCCTCACTCTCAGTGTTCAACAAGACCGACGTCACTGCCCTCAGATCCAAGTCGCTGCTTCTGACAGCCTACGCCGAGCACCTTCTAAACAGGATCTTGGACCAATCGTCACCGTCCAGGCAGGCTCCATTCCAGATCATCACTCCACTACATCCTCTTGAGCGAGGCGCCCAGCTGAGCGTGCTGCTTGCCCCAGGCCTACTGGACGCCCACGTGCAACCGGCTCTAGAGAGGGCCGGCATTGTCTGCGACAAGCGCAAGCCCGACGTCATCCGGGTCGCGCCAGTGCCACTGTACAACACCTTCACCGACGTGTGGAAGTTCATGCAGGTGTTTGAGGCTGCGCTGCAGCGACCGCGGCAGCAGGAGACAGCTGCAACTGAAGGCCGGGCACAGGCCATGCTTTGAAAAGATTTATATTACAGAATGCGAAGGGAAAATAATCACTCGCGGATCCAATTGAAGATCGCCCTGCCGAACCACTTGGCCGGCTTATCAAACAGCCAATAGAAGATCTCGGCTGCAGGGATGGTGACCAGCAGGCAGGCTATGAACACTATTCCCGTGGCTCTGGGATACTGGGTCAAGTCGCCGTCCACGATGTTCACGCAGGTCTTGACACCCAAAGAGTACATGATGATGGACTGGATGAGGAAGTAGCCTATGAGACGTCAGCAGGCTGCTCGTAGATGAGATGTAGATTAGATGGCAGAGACTCACTGTAGGATCTCTTGCCTAGGTAGACAAACAGCGGGTTGCCAAAGGCTTTCTGCATCCACGTGAAGGCCTCCAACAGGACGAAGAATCCAACGATGATCAAGTAGATGTCGGCCCTCAGCTGCGGCGCGGTCGTGTCGTTCCACGTGTAGAGACCAGCATAGTTGTAGATGCCGGTGTGGTAGCTCAGCTCGGCGTTCATCAGGTCCGGACGTGCAGCCACCCAGACGAACTGCATGGCGAAACCGGCGGCCATCAGGGGGAAAGCAAGCAACCAGGCGGGAAAGTGCAGGTAGGGCAGAGGGCGGTGCAGCTTCCGCTTCAGGTCCATGTTGATGACGAGATCAGCGATCAGGAGGCCGGTGATGGAGAACCACGCCCAGCTGTACACCCACCACGCGGTCAGAATGAAGAGGATGGCGCCCCAGATGCGCCAGCTGGCGCGCGTGAAGGGGATGACGACCATGGCGGCAAAGACGGTGTAGGACTGCTGGAAGACGGTGGAGACGATCCAGAGGGTCTGGGTGGGGAAGGCCCAGCTGCCGGCCTGGTAGGAGACGTTGTGCGAGATCCAGAAGACGTTGAACAGCGAGTTGAAGTTGACGAGGCTGGAGGGCATGATGTAGATGTCGGCGTGCATCGAGTAGTTGGACGTCAGGCTCTGGAAGTCGTACAGGAACTGGTTGCCCCCGAGCGCCTTGGTGAAGACGATGTAGACGGTGACGAGGGAGGCGGCGCACGGGATCCAGAGCTTGACGCCTCGCCTCAGCACGCAGCTGGCGAGCTGGGTCTTGGTGCTGTTCAGCAGGAAGGGCAGGCAGATGGTCCTGGCCGAGAGGAAGATGATGCTCGAGTAGATCAGCGAGTCGTTCCAGAACAGGACCGACAGCGACTTGCGCAGCGCGAGCTGGTAGTCCGGGCCGGTGTCGTTGACGGCGCCCTTGACGGTCGCGGGGGCGAATGTCTGCAGGAACATCCACAGGAAGGTCATGATGGCCAGCACGCCTCGGAGGCCAGTGAGGTAGTCCTGGGCTGCGTCGTAGTTCTCAGCCTCTCCCTCGTCGCGAGACCTCGTTGCACCACCCGGCAGCTTTGCGTCGAGCCATCCTGCCAGCCCCTTCTTCTCTGCCTGCAGTGGTTGTCGCTCTGTCGGGACCTCTGCGTTTTGGAGGAGGTCGGCGTTGGATTTGTTGTCCATCGTGCCTGCAACACAAGCCGGTGACTGAGCCAATGGCGGGATATGTATGCCTGCTGGCTTATACGACTGCAGAAGTCTCTTTGGGGGAGGGGGGGAATGCAAGATACAGAACAATGACAAGGCACGATTAGGCAGTATTGAAGAAGCGTGATCGAAACGACACTGAGCCAGTCCGAGACACATACACACACACACACACACACACACACACACA